>NW_004624819.1:2790101-2823845 GCF_000247695.1 Heterocephalus glaber | reverse complement strand
AAAGAAAAAACATCATACTATTTTTCTTTTCTGTAAGTGTATATACAGTTTGGAAGATTTCTCAGTTACTTTTTTCTCTTTGATGAGACAAGATACTCAACACCTAAAGTTAAAGGAGAAAGAGTTTATGTAGCTCACAGTTTGTAGAGGTTTCAGTCCATAATTGGCTGGCTCCAAGGCAGAATGGCACATGGCAACGGGGCGTTGCAGAGGAGAAACAGTTCATGGTGCCCATGCAGTAGCAAAAGCAACAAGGGAACCTGAACAGCATTTTTCTGCCCCTTTTATCCTATCCAGACTCCTGGGATTAGGCTGGTGCCAAACCAATCAATGTACTGGTTTAGTAATCACACGCCCTTAATCCCAGCATCACACACTGTGGATTCAGGCACCTCTGAAAAAGCCACCTCTGACCACATTAGGCTTTAGGGAAACATCTAGACCCAAACCATAACAGCAGACTGTATATTTTCTGTGGGTGCAAAAGCTAAAAATACATTTATCAGTGAACTCTATGTCAGAAAGTCTGATGGCCACTGCCTACCCTAGAAAGTATTAAGTGTCCAGTTTATGGAACTAGTCTTGCCTTAAGCTTTTGAAATTTCATGACAACTTGTGGAAATTATAACCCAGCAGTGCTGTATCTAGAGAATAGTTTCTGACCAAGAGTCTTAGGGTTATCCTATTTATAGGCAAGCTCAAGATTTAAGGATAAAAACAACTAAAAAAAGAAAAAGTACAATAGTCTGCTAATTAGCATTTCAGGTACTGCTGACGAGAAGCGATTTATTCTAAAACCCACAAGCTGAAAGGGCACAGGTGGAGGCATGCTCACCGTGGACCATTATAGCTTTGCCTCACTTCAGCGCTGCCCGTGCCCCTTTCTTTCATCCTTGTCTGTTTCAGTGTCTCTTTTGCATACAATCTGACCTCATTTCATGTGCACTCTGTCTTCCTCTCTGGGTTTCAGAGTGGTTTGTTTACAGTGGCTTTGCAGTACATGCTAAATATCTTTTCTGTCTCCTCTTGGTTTTTTTCCCCTTCAGTCTAATTTTGATGGAAGGAGAGGAGAGGGAAGGGAGGGACAGGGGATGGAAAAAGGAATTGAGATGTGTTGTGTACATGTACCAGCTCCACACGAGGGATGGAAATGCTATGGATTGCACAGATAATAAGGAAAAAATGTAAACATTAGGGCAGTATAATATTAGGAAGAAATTGGCCTTTTAAACATTATATCTTTCCATCTAAGACTATGATTATCTATGTCTTTCCAATCTGATAGGTCTTTGTCTATGATCATCAATGAAATTGTGTATTTTTCCCATTTGGATCATATGCCTTTCTTGTTAAATTCCTAATTATGCTTATAGTTCTTGGTCATTACTGTGAATAATTTTGTTTCCTAATTTCATTGCTAGAATTACTGTTTGGTGTATTTATCCAGATACTATATCCAATGTTCATATTTGTTTTCCTGGAGTTTTTCAAAAATTAGTGCATGTACATAATATGAAATAGTGGTGTTTATTTTGGGGAACCAGTACATGCATATAATGTATCTTGGTTATTTTCAATCCTGTTTTTTAAAAAATGAGCTTCTTCAGTTTTCTATTTAAATACTCACCTAGTCAACAGACATGTTCATTTTTCCGAAGTTTTTACTAGTTATTTCATTTTTCTTAGTACATTTGCTGTAATTGCAAAAACAGTGTTGAATGGTATAAGTAGAAGAGACCCTATCAGTTCTTGGTATTAATGTATGTGTTTACCATGCCATAGATTTCATACCTTATAAAAATAATTATTAGCATTTTGTGATACTGGGGATGGAATTCAGGTCCTTGCACATGCATGGCAAGTGGCAAGTGCTCCACTCCTGAGGCACTTCCCTATCCTATTTACTTTTAAGCACCATCCTTACTAGATATTTTAATTGTAGGTACAGTGGCTTCATAAACAAATTGAGATATTTTCAACCACTTTTATCACCTGTAACAGTCTGAGAGCGCCAAATCCTAACCACTAGATCACCAGGGAGAATCAACTTGCAATAGCTTGAAGTTGCCTCAGATTTAAAAGTTCAAACATGAGAATTGATCCTGTTCTTGTGCTTTTTCAGTAGTAGCTCTTGAATATTTTGCCAATAACTTCTAAATGTACTGTATAATCAAGTTATCTACTTTTTCAATCAGTTCTGATATTTTCTAAGAGTTCAACCATTTCCTTCAAATGTTCAAATTGCGGTGACAGAGAATTGCATATTAATGTCTCTTTTTAAAGCTTTTCTGTGTCTATATGTCTTTCTTTCTTCCTTTAAAATGTTTATTTTTTTGTAATTGGGATCAAGAGTTTATCTTAAAGGCTGCCATTCCACTGCTCCCAGCCCAGAGGAGGTGAGCCCAACGGGCACCAACAGCAACCCCCACACCTGTCCAATAGAGAAGACATGTAAACAAGTCTCAAAACCAGACTTCCAGATCACCTACAGAAATGCCAAAGAGAAATGAGATGGAACTCTCTGATACTTGACCACCTGGACTCCCTGAACTGGCAACAAAAGAGGATCTGGAAAAAATGAAATAAGAAATAATTTCTCAGATAACAGTAGAGATTGTGCCCATAGTACAAGATATGATTAATAAATCTAGAGAGGACAGAGATAAAAAAAATAGAGGAGCTGAGGAACATGATGGAATCCCAACATAGGAAACAAATGGAATCTATAAAACAGATAGAAACAGATTTCCAGGAGATTAAAAACTCCACTGAAAGTCTACACAGCAGAATGAGCCAATGTGAGGATAGAATTTCAGAATAGAAGATAAGATTGCAATTGGTGACCAGAAGAAGAAAAATTGCTTCAAAATTGTAAGGGACCATGAGAAATCAATCCAGCAGCTTCTAGGTGATGCGAAGAAGAATAAGAAGACTGATCAGAGTCAACGAAGAAACAGAAGAGAGTGCAGATGACATAAAAAAAAAACTTCACAAAAGTGATGGCAGAAAACTTCCCAAGCAGAGGAAAAGAACTTGACATAGAGATAAGTGGGCATATAGGTCTCCAACTAGCCTTGATCAAAAAAAAAATCTACACATAGGCATATAATAGTTAGGATTCCAGAAACCCAACAGAAGAACCAAGTTCTACAAGCAGTTAGAGAAAAGAAATGAATCACATACAAAGAAGAGCCCATCAGAATCACAGCCGACTTCTCAATGCAAACCCTCAAGGCAAGAAGAGATGGGGTGATATATTCCAGGCCCTAAAGGAAAACAGCCTCCAACCCAGGTTGATGTACCCTGCAAAACTATCTTTCAAAACTGATGGAGAAATAAGATACTTTCATGACAAAGAGCACCTGAGGAACTTCATGAATACCAAACCAGCACTACAAAAAATTTTAGGTAATATCCTAGGTACAGACATTGAGGATCACAATGCTGAATCGGCTGGAACAGGGTTAGGCAGAACCCTTGAAGACACTGGTGTAGGAAAAGATTTTATGAACAAAACCTCAGTTGCCCATAAACTAGCACAAACAATCAACAAGTGGGATCGATCTCTTTTTATTAAAAAGCTTCTGCACTCCAAGAGAAACCACCAACAGTGTGAAGAGACAACCCACAATGTGGGAAAAAATCTTCACCTGCTGTTCCTCAGACAAAGGTCTACTATCTCAAATCTATAAAGAACTTAAAAAAATCAGACCTCCCAAATTGAAAGACCCAATCCAAAAATGGGCATCTGAAATGAACAGACATTTCTCAAAGAAATAGAAATAGCAAATAACATATGAAAAAATGTTCAACATCACTGGTCATTCAAGAGTTGCAAATGAAAACAACGCTGAGATTCCCCCTCACCCCGGAAAGAATGGCTGCTATCAAGAAATTAACCAATAACAAATGCTGGTGGGGCTGTGGGGAAAGAGGAACCCTGCTCCACTGCTGGTGGGAGTGTAGACTGGTGCAACCACTGTGGAAATCAGTATGGAGATACCTCAGAGAACTAGGACTGAAAGTCCCATTTGACTCAGCTATTCCCCTACTGGGTATCTTCTCCAAGAATTAAAAGAATCATGCCACAGTGCTACATGTGCAACCATGTTCATAGCAGCACAATTTGTAATAGCTAAAACTTGGAAGCAGGCCAATTGCCCATCAACTGGAGAATGGATAAAGAAAGTGGTTTTTTTTTTTTTCATAGAATGGAGTACTACTCAGCCATAAAAAATGAGAAATTAGAGACCTTTATATCTAAATGAATGCACATTGAGGCGATACTCTTAAGTGAAATAAATATGACACACATGTGTAAATGCCAAATAGTTTCTTCAGAGTGAGAAAGTGAAAGTGTAAATAAGGACTAAAATGTATAATAGATAATGTGACATAGGAAGAAAAGGGGCAAAGGGGAAGGGGAAGTAGGAGGAGTAGGGGAAAGGAAAGAAGGGAATGGAATTAATATGAGAAAATGGAAATAAAGTCTTTGTAAATAAGGAGGGATGGAGGGGTTGAAGGGAGGGCAGGGGAAAGGGGAAAAAGAAGAACCAAGAGAGATTATGTAAAGGTGCAAACTTCCAGTGATGAATGTCATTATATTGTGTACCTAAAATGTACCAATAAAATAATATTTTTTTAAAAAGTTTATCTTAAAAAACAAAACACTTTTGTGATTTTTGGACAGAATATGGTAGCATGGTAGAATTAAATTCCAGTTTGTTAATTTAACTTTTGCATTCTTAATTTGTTTTTTCTAGTTTTGAAAACAATATGATTGTCTTGTTCCTGATTTTTTTTGTTGTTTTATTTTTTGAGACAAGGTCTCACTATGTAGTTCAGGCTGCCCTTGAATTCACTATGTGAAGTACAGGCTGGCCTCAAGCTCATGGAAATCCTCTTGCTTCAGCCTCCCAAGTGCTGGGATCACAAGTGCGCACCACCATTCTGGGCTGTTTCTGATTTTTAACATGAAATTTTATTTTCTTTATTTTCCATTTTGTCTAATTGAATGAAGGTATTTAAATCTATAAATTTTTGGAGTAGCTTTTAGTATGCTCTATACAATGGGTGATCAAAATATATGGTTAACATTTAGATCTTTAAAAAATTTATTGTCAGATTCATTATCATTAATCCTCCTTAACACACCTTCACTTCAAACATACTTATCCCATTATTCTTGCTACTTTCTTGTCTTTACAAAGTGTGAGCAAAAATACGGTGAATGCTGCTGCTGCATGCCATCCAACAGAAAGGCAGGCTCATAAAGGCATTATGGTGCGTCCTCATCTACCTTATTCCCTGGATCTGGCTCCTCCCCAGGTGAGAGAGAGTATTCTGAAGGGAATTAAAGGTAATGTGCCTTTTCTTGTAATAAAAAAAAATTTTTTTCAATCATACCTCATAGTTACCAGGTATAATGAAGTAACTAGGACAAATCCAACAAGCAAAATAGAAATTTCAAAAATAAATTTCAAGCTGGGCGTGGTGGTACATGCTTTTAATCCTAGCACTTGGGAAGCTGAGGCAGGAGTATTACCTTTGAGTTCAAAGGGCAGCCTGGACTACATAGTCAGACCTTGTCTCAAAAACAAAAACAAAATAAATTTCAATGATATAATAATTTATGACAAAGATGGAAATTTAATGTGAAGTAGGATTTTTAATGGTGCTGGTACAAATGATAAACTTGAGGAAAGCTTTAAGAATATAATACATTTTTGACATGTACAAAAATAAATTCCAACCTCATTCTTTGAATTTTAAGTCTTTCAGGAAATATGGACTATATGTATAAGCCCAAGTGAAAAAGGAGCTTCTTAACCAAGCTTGAAAGGATGTTATAAGAATACAACTCTGCAGGGGGCTGGGGATTTAGCTTAGTGGCAACCACACCTGTCTCACAAGCACAAGATTCTGAGTTGATCCCTGGTACCAAAAAAAAAGAATAAAATTCTGCTATGGAAAATATAAACAAAACCTGCAGATAAATATTGAAAAAGTACATTTGTAATGCAGATGGAAATGTAATCTGCAGAAGGTCTAAATATTAATGGGAAAGAAAAACTAATCCAATAGAAAAATCGACAAATTATAGCCACAGACACCACACACACACAAAAAAGCTCAAATTTAAACTAATGATCAGAGAAATACAAATCAAAATGGTAACAAAAAATAGTGCAGGGCCGGGATTTAGCTCAGTGGTGCTGCCACTTGCCTCGCAAGTGGAAGGTCCCAAGTTCAATCCCTGGTACCAAAAAGAAAAAAGAAAAAAATAGTGTTATGTGCAAAACTCAAAAATTTATAAGAATTATAAGAACATTATCAGTGGGAATGGAAGAAAAATTGTATTTTAATAAATCACAGTAGGAAATGTAAATTCTTGCATCCCTTTGGAAAACAGTTTGATAACATCTACAAAAATTAAAAATTATTTTTGAAAAGGAAAATGTGTCCCCTCTTCTCTAAATGTATCTTTTATTTTTAAATATGTCTTGTATTCATACAGTTTTAAGTCATTCTTGGTGAAATAGTATTTTGACATTAAGAATGAAATAGTTTTAATTGCTTAAATTATTCTGTATTAATTATTTTGTATTGTGACAAATAAGGCCATAGTTAGAAACATAAAATTAAGAGTTTAAAGACCATGTACTAAAGAAGATGAAGACAGATCATATTACAATTTGCAATATTTGGACATGAAATTGTAAAATCCTGAATTATAAAAATGATTAAACAATACTCTGACAAAGAAATAGAAAATACTGAACACTGAAAGAAAAAAGAGTTTGGGGGAAGAGAAAGAGAATCCAATTTCTAAGGAAATGTCAGCATTGGCAATATAGTCACAGAGTTCTTGGATGGTATTAAGGTATGGAACTTAAAAAGAGCTGCGTGTAGCCACCTGCCTCGCAAGCACAAGGTCCCGAGTTTGATCCCCGGTACCAAAACAAAAAGAGCTGTGTATTTTTGAAAATAGAAAAATGTGCTGAAGAATTTGATATGAAGAAATAAGGGGTATTATAAAAGGAAAAATATATTGTCTCCTTATCATTGTGGAAAATGTAACATATTCAAGAATTTAAAATTTCTATAGTAATTGTACATTTGGGTAAATGTCTTATCTCAAATACTTGTTTCATTATGTTTCAAAATGTATAAATGTAATAAATGCTGCCTATCGCTAGAAGATGATTCAATAAGTTTTAAAAATTTCATACTTTAAAGCAAAAAATGTTGAATCCTAGCAAACATTTATATAACAACTCCAAGTTTAGGGTGAAAAAAAGAACAATAGGAACCACAGCTACTTCAGAGGTGAAAATGTCAAAAAATGCCACTGAATGCTCTCAATATGAAAAAAAAATCGATACAACCTTTAATCAAGCCTCTGGAAATCTATTGTAAAGAAATGAAATTACCAGCACATAAAAAACCCCTAGTTTTTATAAGAAAATGAATTAACAAATTTATCTTTATCGCTAAAATAGGTTATAAAGGGTTGGGGATTTAGCTCAGTGGTTCTGCCACCTGCCTTGCAAGCGCAAGGACCCGAGTTTGATCCCTGGTACCAAAAAAAAAAAAAAAAAAAGAAGAGTTGAACTTAAAATAGGTTATAAAGAAAAATCTGTAACAAAAAAGGCAAAACTATGGTGTTATCACAATGCTTGTTATTCACTTTCTTCCCCTAAGACTGGCTCTTGCTAGGTAGTACAGGCTGGCCTTGAAACCTCAGCACTCCTGCCTCAGCCGCCATAGTGCTGAGAATACAGGCGTGTGCCGCCACGCTCAGCTTATTCTCATCTACTTACAATTACAAATAAAACACTGCAGAACAACTCCATACAGTATTTCACTGAACCCAGATGCTGAGGCTTGATGCTTTCTTGGTCTTATCTGCATCAAGTAATTTTCACACAACTGACTGAAAAGACTCATTAAGGCAGCATGCCTTACATAGAAATTTATAATTTTATATTAAAAATTTAAATTTTATAATTTCTTACGGCAGATCTCCAGAAACAAACTTTGGGAGAAAGTCCAGAAATCTGCGTTTTAACAAAATTTCTGTGTGCTTCTTTATTTGTAAGATGTAGCCTTGTTTTGGAGATAAAAAAAAAATATGAAAATGCAACTTGGATACAAGGTAATTTTATTGAACTGTTATTTTTCAACTAATTTGCGAATTCTTTTCTACTTTCAATCTGAATTCCCAATGAGCAGATCTGCTTGGCCTATTTTGTTTGCTTATTTGCAAGGCCATGACTACACTAACTTTCTATAAGATCAGGCATCCATCCTGAATCCAACTAGCTGAGACAGAAGCATAGGATGGGAGAGCAAGAGGGAGAAAATACAACTAGCTATGCTACAGGTACTCTGGGCAGTTCCTTTAAGAGACATGTTTGGAAATATTGCCTAGCTAGGTCAAGTACAATAAATTGCTTCCAAAAAATTCCTTCAGTTTTATACACATATAATACATTTCTTATGAAAATAATGGAATGTTGGTATTTGTTTCATGACATTTATATTTTTAAAATATAAAGCTTTGGTAAAAAATTTTTAATGCTATTTTTCTTTGGTAGTGTTGTATTATTTATAATTTCACTTTTACATGAGTGGGAGATTTAGCTCAGTGGCGCTGCGCCTGCCTTGCAAGTGCAACGTCCTGAGTTTGATTCCTGGTACTGGAGAAAAAAAATTGACTGACTTTAACAATCGATTTTGTCAATAATGTCTTCAGTCATTTTCTCTCCATTTTTTAGCTGTACACAACATTAACTTTGATAATCATTCACTCTTAAAGAAGAAAAACCCAAAGTTCTGGATGGGACAAAAGAAAACCCTTTCTTGTTCTTGTTCCATTTCTGAAAGAAAAGTTTCAAAGTAAATTCCCAATTTATGTCTTCTTGTGTATTCCTATGATCACAGGCATAATTGCATCTTTTACCTAATTATAACAATTCAGTATAATTATTACGGTAGAGGCACTCATTCTTGCCCCCTTGATGATCTCATTACCACCACCATGATCTTTTCAACACTTAACATCTCCTCAGGTTACTTCTCTGCCTGAAATGCTAAAGGATGAGTTTTTGGGATAATCACCAAAGGCTTGAATGATTAGCTCTCAGACTCCTTTCCTATCTCGTTGAATTCTAGTTACTCAGGCCTTGTAAAAAACTACACATGTGCTTAAACCTGTTCATACAATAGCTCAATGAACCCCCCTCCCAAGAAACCAGTTTTAGTAATGGAGATGCCACACTGCGTCTCTTATAAAATGGCCATCTTACTTACTTTCACCCTATCTAGTACAAGTTAATCTAGCCTCTGAGTAAAACTGAACTCAAAAGCCCAGTCTTGCTGGGGAAATCCTTTGGACCTGTTTCATTAAACTGGGAACAGTAACAGTAACAATACATATCTCACAAGGTCACTGCCAGGAATGAAGGAATCTATTCGTCTAAGATGTTTGGATCATTGTGTAGCGCTTAGTATACAGTTAATAAATGACGCTATTATTATTTAGGACAAATCACACAATTTCTTACCTCAAGGCCTTTGTACAGTCTCTCTTCCCCCAAGACTGTTGTCTACTAGTAGTTCAAATATCACACCTTCTGTAAGTCTCTAATCTTCAGATTAACCAGTTAATACATTCTATGCTTTTCCTGAATGGCACTTATTAAAATTATCAATTTGTGAGATTAACAAGTATATTTACCATCATACTATAAGGAAGCTCTGAGGAGAGGAGAAAATGGTTATGTTTGGCTTCCTGTTTTATCCCCAGCACCTGGTACATAGCAGGCACTTAGAACATTCACTCAATCAACCCAGGGCCTTTGCACTGAGCTACATCTCCCATTTTAATTTTTTGACAGACTTTTACTGAGTTGCCCAGGCTGGACCCAAACTTGCCATTTTCTTGCCTCAGCCTCCCAGAACACTAAAATTACAGGGACGTGCCATCACAGCTGGAACATTTATTCAATATTTAAGTTCATCTAATTTTTGGTCAAATCCTGTGCTGTTACCATATATAAAGCTGTAACATAAATTCTGTAATAGGTCTGAACTCTTGAGAAGTTTGAAAGAATTTTTTTGGAAAAAGTGTATGAATATTTACAAAAAATACCTTTTTTTTGGCTGAGATGGGAGTCTCACCAAAGTCCAGGCTAGTCTCAAACTCTCACCAGCTTTTTCCTTTTATCTGAACCTCCTTTATTTAGAATTAAGCTAAAATAAATAAACTCTACCTAAAGCATTTTAAAAAAAGAAATCTGTGCCAAAAAAATATTGTCGTGGTTTATACCTGTAATCCCAGCACTAAGAGGTTGAGGCAGAAGGATTGCTGGGCTACTCTGGGCTACATAGTGAGTTCAAGGCCAGTGAATTACTAGTGAGACCCCGTCTCAACAAGCAAAAAACAACAGAAACAGAACGAAAAGGTCCCAAATAACCTTTGAACTCACCTTCATATCTTGACAGAATTTCCACTTGTGAGTTTAGAGCAGTAGTGGCAAACCTATGGTACACATGCTACAGGGGGCTGCTTGTATCACTGAAAGCTCTAAAAGGTCTGCCACCGCTGGTTTAGAGGATTTGCTAACTTTACAAAAGATTAGTTATCAGCAAGGCATGGTGACATATGCTTGTACCACTACTTGGGGGTTGGAGCAGGAGACTCAAAAGTTTCAGCCCAGTGTGGGTTTAACCATTTAGCAAGATCTTGCCTCAAAAACAAACAAACAAACAAACAAACACAACTGAAAAAAGAAAAAGCAAAAGCAAAAAAGGCTGGGGATGCAGCTCAGTGGGCAGGCCCAAAGTTCAATCTCTTATTCTGAAGAGAAAAAAAGTCATTATCCTAATTTACTTTTCCCCTAGAATTCACTTGTATTAAGGTAATTTTTAAATTTTTCATTACAATGGTTATTTTCATCGTAATGGTTAAAGAAAAATGCTACTTATAAAACTATTTCACCGAAACACTAGCTGTTGTCAGATTTCTAGATCATACAACTAGTCACCTCTTAATATTTTTTTAAAAACCCTATTTCAAAAGCATCATCTCTTGAAATTCAGTTCACAAATGTCACAAATAGTTTATACCTTCTGAAGGGTAGTATTAAAAGAAAGTTTAGTCCAGACGTGGTTAAATTCTACTGCATGCATGGTCTATAATTTCCTCTGAATAATTCTGCACATTAGCCTATTAAAGGCTCTGAGAAATCCATTAAGAAACCCACCTAACTTGATTTAAACTTTTTCCAAACTTACTTGATCCTAGGTTTAATTATCCACAACTAGTTATCAAACACACTTTGACAACTGCTAGCCCGTCTACATCCTACAGATTGACTAGTTCAGAATCCTATTAAGAACACAACACAACCTTGGTTTTTAGTTGTCTCAAGGTTCCTGGTGGCCTCACTTTTAAGAATTCCCAAACCATACATGTTATAATTCACCCCAAAATCTCAGCGACTCATATTACTTCGTAATTTGCAGAATTTATGTACTTCTTCCCTTTGAAAACCAGGATAATTGCTATTCTCTAATCTTTGTAATACTTTAATACTTTCTCAAGGCTTAGTAAAAATTTAATGACATCAATCAAATTTTTAATGGGAACTGGGGAAAAGGAAGTTAAAGTGCTGTCTTAAAGGATATGAGGGGAGAAAAATACAAAGCTGTATTATTATTGGGACCAGCAACTTCAAAGCCGCCAGACACAGATTGTTTCAAATCAATGGCTTGAGGCTGAGCATGGTAGCACATGCCTGTAATCCCAGCACTCAGGAGGCAGAGGCAGGAGGATCGCCATGAGTTCAAGGCCAGCCTGGGCTCCACAGTGAGTTCAAGGTCAGCTTGAACTAGTGAGACCCTGTTTCAAAATCAATGCCTTCTACAAAGACACGTGCATCAGAAACACCGGGGGAAATTCTTAAAACATACACAGGATTTCTGGGGTTAAGATTGTGGCCATGTGTAGTTTGAAAAACTTTCCAGGTGAGTTTAACACACAGTTCTGTAATCATCATAGGTCTGTGAAACATGAAATGTATGGTTTGTGAACTCTTAAAGCTGGGTTCATAAAAATTCTGTAATCATCTGTAGTCAGAATAATTTAACTGTAATCATTTCTAATAAAGCTAAGCCTGTGACTTTTCTGGGTGCTTCAGGTCATGGCGTCTTTTTCCTAGTACACTATGCCCTAATTTCAACAGTAGCCTGGCCATTATTCCTTGATGATCTCACAATCAGAATTAAGATAGGGGTTTCTTTCCCCTGAAGTTTACATTGATTCAGCTTCATCAATGGGTTCTTCATGTATGAGTAAATTTAAATTTCAGAATAGCTGTTTTCATGACTCCTTGAGAGCAGGAAAACAACAAATGTACCAGAAACCCCTTTGGAGTAATTTAGCACATTTGTGTTTTAGCATGTAATATTTCCAAGGGCAGTCTGGTCTTCCTTCCACAGATTCAGTTGTTTTGCCGGTAAACTATCGATCATTTACTTCCATTTGGCTTGAGTCTGTCACGAAACAAATCAGACAATAATCCCCTTCCTGTACTTTTGTCCTTAGTGATCTACAGAGCAGCTTTGTTACTTGGGCTGTATCTCTTCTAGACATTCAGTACTACATTCCTCATCTCCTCAGGGTCCTGTTTCTTCTGACCAGGTCATTCCTTCCACTGTTACACTCCTGGAGTTTTACTCCACCAACTCGATTGTACTCTACATGTTAAAATAAGCCCTTTATTATTCCCAGTGAACTGTCTTCAGACTTTACAACTTTTGATTTGGTGGAAATTAAAATTGTTTTTTCTTTTTACACTATATTTTACAGTCTTCAGAGATCATGGACAGATTTTAAAGAAAAAAATACTGACTTCTTTGTGCTGACGTAAAACAAGATGTAATTTAGATAATCAATTTATGCTTTCAAATAAAACCTACATTTAATTGACTAAGAGTTTAAGCACAGGTTATAAATGCAAAGAAAAGCTACTTATTTTAGGTGTAGGCGAATTTAGTATCATTAAGCTTTCAGCTGCAGACGTAGATGCAGCGACATCAAAGGGAAAGGACTAAACACGACCTTTCTCTTAAACTACCGAGAGCTGAGACACATACAAATTTTATGGTAGGTAATCTAAAACTCTTCTAAAAATGATTAACTGTTATTCTATCCAACAAGAAAACCAATACAACAAATCTACCTAATTAGTTAAGACACTGGATACTCGTCATGCAGTTTCAGTGTCTAGTAACAAACCTTCAGACCTTAAAGTTCTGTTTCACAACTTCTGCTAATCACATTTTTAAAGTCTGATATCCACTGTAAACTACATATAAAAGAATACACAATTACCAAGTAGATGCATAAACTAAAGATTCTCAAGTCTAGTTTTGTAGCATAATCTGAGAGCCTCCAAAGATATATACTCCAAAATTAATAGCATAACATTAAAAATAAAATTTCACATAGGATGGGACAAATACCATCAACCTGCTGAGTGTTCTACCTCTAAAAAGTTGAAATGCATCAATATATATATTTTTCAGGTAATAAGTATCAATGAGAGTTGGACCAAGAATTGTTATCATTTTAATTATCAAAAATTAAGTATCAAATGTAACCATTAGAAATTAAAAGAAAAACAAGTAAGCATTTTAGTGTAGTTTTTTGTTTTTAGAGACAGAATCTTGCTATGTTGCCCAGGCTGACCTTTAACTCCCAGACTCAGCCTCCTGAGTAGCTGGGGTTATAAGTGTGTATCATGTTTGGCCTTTAAAATAATTTTTTCATTACCATCAAGTTCTTGTAAAAAGTGGTTCGTTTTTTAAAAGTATGTCAATTTTGTTTACATTAGCTTTAAACATTTTTTCTGATCCAGAAGAATTTTACCATAGTTAGTAATAAAATTAAACTCTTCTTTTTATATCTGAGCTATTTATCTGACCTAGCAGCTCCAAGGCATTATTATAAAGAAAAACTCAGAAATAAAAAAATGTTAAATAGTTCAATGTAATGAAGAAACACGTAATTGATACCACTAATGGTGACTCCTAAGCTTTCATTTTAATATTTCACTTAATGAGTGTGAATAGAACTTTTTTCTGTTAACAGCATTCCCAATGACCCCAGGCACACACATGGACTTTATTAAATGCAAGGAAATGGCCTAAACTGTTGGTCACAATGTCAGAGGTGGCCAAGTTAGAAATAAAATAATTATTGATGATAAAAATGGCCCTTTTGTTCAATTATTTGTGCTGCTTATACATTTAAAAATTCACTACTCAATGAAAAATAACTTAAAATATGTATTTCAAGTCTCAAAAATTAATTGTAAAGAAAAGTATACCACTTCATTTGAAAAATTAGTAATTTCTACAGATATATGCAAGATCTCTACATATGTTGTAAATATGTCATCAAAGCCTACACATTTTAGTATTTTTTTTTTTTTTGGTACTAGAGATTAAACCTAGGAGCTAAAAATACACTCTACCACTGAGCTATAACCCTAGCCCCACAGTTTAGTATTTTTTATGGTTTTTTTTTTTTGGTACCAGGGATCGAACTCGGGTCCTTGCACTTGCGCAGCAGGCGACAAAACCACTGAGCTAAATCCCCGGCCCTAGTTTAGTATTTTTTAAAGAGAAATTCAAAGTAGGAGATTTTTTGCTGCATTATGTAATTAAAGACAGTAACTTTTACACATTAAAATAATTTACACTAAAAACTCAAAGTCTGATACTTTATCAAAATAACAAGAACAAAATTACCAATGAAAAAATAGCAAAAGCTATTAAAAAAATAGTAAACTCTTTTTAAATTCCTGTGTTTACACAGATTAAAAATATTTATCAATTATCACACAGAATGCAGCATACTTTACGGTATAATATAGGATAGTAACATGGGCTATCTGAAATTCAAGCTGCACTTACCAAGATAGTTTTAACCTGAGTCTGATGTCTTTAGAAATGCATTTGACAAAAATGTGTGCAAGTAGTATTACTTTTAGTAGTAGTTTTCTTTGAATTCTTAATATTGTTACTTAAATATCTGTGTAAAATTACAAATACTTATTGCATTTTTTGGGTTCTCTGAACACAGGAGGGCACATGAAGCCCTTTTTCCTGCGATGCATGCACATGAAGATGTCTTCTTAGTTCAAAATGCCTTATACGTAATCTTATTCTCACACTGAATTATTTTAGAATAAATGTAAAAGGTCAAAAGATTATCAAAGATACTTGAATATTCTGAGGAAATAAACCACACCTGCTTGAGGTATTATACAAGTTCACTAAAGAATATCAAATTAATAATTTCCTCCTATAAATATTTTCTTTTTATTTTGTGTTTAGAAGTTGCAGTTTTAAGTACTATTAACAGAAAATAACAAATGTTTCCTAACAAGTGAAAAAAATAATTATAAATGCTGGAAAAATTGGCCTCATTAACATTATTTACAGACTTTTACTTAATACATACTCCTTTGGAAATTAACTATGTGACATTTATACAAGCATTAACATTTCCCAATCACTGAGTAGTGAGCATTCCAGTTCTTTACTGTCTATACCCACAGTTGAAAGTCATTTAGTCCCTTATGGTGGAAGTGACATGCCACAGTCTTTTGGTCAAACTGAGACACTGCTGACATGCTGTTGTTCTATTCCTTCATCTAAAGATGCTTCTGTGGAGGAAGTGTCCTTATGCTGCTTCCTCTCTTTGCTCTGATTTTCTTGCAGCTTCAGAATTATGTTTCGGATTTCTTCTCTTTTTGTTCTCATTCGTGGGGGTGGAAACCAGTTTGTCAAATTCATAGGTAATTCAAAGTTTAGTATTGGATTCTGAAAATAAAAGGATAACATGCCTATTAAAATTTTAACAAACTACATTTTCATTTCAAACACAAAAACCACTCCAAAGTTAACATGAAAATATCAATATGCACTGATTCATTACCTATCATATGATAAGCAGTGTGCTTGGCAATGAAGGTATAGGACAGTTTCTGCTTACAGATCTTACAACCTAAATTAGAGACTGGCAGCCAGGCATGGCAGATACCTGTAATCTCAACACTTAGGCTGAGACAGAAGGACTACTGCAAGTTCAAGGCCAGCCTGGGCTACACAGTAAGTTTAAGGGGAAGCCAGAACTATATAGTGAGACCTTGTCTCAAAAAACGTAAGTGACTAGCAAACTAAAGCCACCAGGCCAAAGTCTGCTCACTGCCTGATTTTGTAATAAGGTTTTATTGGAACACAGACCACTAACTTATTTAAATATGGTCTATGAATGTTTTTACAAACAGTAGAACTAAGAGTAGGAACACAGGGTGTATGGCTGAAAAGCCTTAAATATTTATTCTTTTACCCTTTATATCCCTTTTCAGCCCAGGATAGACAGATAATTCAACAAGTCAAACAATGAATATGGCAAATATTATGACAGAAGTATACAGTAATGTTGAGAAATAAATACTTAGGGGCCTAAAACAATTCCAAGAGGAACTTATGCTTAAGGACCTGGAATTGAGATCTGGAAAACAACAATTTAGCGAAGAGAAAAAAAAATATAGCTCCTGAAATCAAGAAAGAGCCAACAGAGAAACAGGAAAAAATCCAGAGAAAAGGAAGAATGAGATCAGTGTGGTAGCACATGCCTGTAATCGTAGCACTCAGGAGGCTAAGGTAAGAGGATTGCTTTGAGCTTCAGGCCAGCCTGGGATACACAGTGAGTACCAGGCCATCCTGAACTGCAGTGAGACCTTGTCTCAAGAAAACGAAACAAAGCAAAGCCAAGCTAAGCCAAAGCCCTCACAAAAGGAAAAACGAAGCATGCTGGTATGCTAACCCCAGCTCCCAGGGAGGAGGAGGAGGACATCCTGTCTCTGCAAACACAAGTGACACTGGTGATCAGGCCCCTGGAACAGTAGTGGCGAACCTATGGCATACATGCCACAGTGGGCTATTTGTTATCACTGAAAGCTCTTACAGGTTTGCCATCACTGCCCTAGAAGAAAGCTGGATACTAAGAGCTTCAAATATTATACTGAATAGGTTGAAGATGGGCATAAACACCAGAACATAAGCAAACCCAAGCATACACCACAGGGAGACAGAATCTAAAGAGATTGCTACAGTAGTGACAGAGGTTTTCTACCCAAAGTGATCTTCAAATCACAGTGAGAAACAACAGAAAAATGAGAAAGCAAGGCAAGAAGATGTCTCAAAAAGCCCCTATTCCCCAAAAGCTGATCTCACAGACACTGAAAAAGAGGAAGTTATAGACAAGCAACTCAAAAAACAAATGGTTAAAATGTTAGAAGAGATAAAGAAGAAACAAGTAAATGTGTAAGATGCTTAATGAGCTCAAAAAGGATTTACACAGATAAAGAATTTCACAAATAATAAAACTTACAATAAGTTCAATGAACTTAAACTAACTGAGATAAACAAGACAATATAAGATATAAATAACCACTTCAGTGAAGAATTAGCATGTATGAATAGAAAGCAATCAGAAATACATGGCATGGAAAAATTCAGTGGAAAGCATCAGTAGCAAAAGACCACAGTGTGAGGACAGAATGTCAGAAATAGAAGACTAGGAAGATGCAGAAGATCATAAACTCAGTAATACCCCAAAACCTGCAAGACATCACACAAGCTAGATCCAAGAACTGCTAGATAACACACACTCTTCCCCCCTGCCCCACACGCAAACATATAAAACCAACCTCAGAATTACAGAAATGATAAAAAAAAAACCTTGGAAGAGTAACTCTCCATGTCAATGGTCTCAGCTCCCCAGTCAAAAGACACAGATTGATAGATTGCATAAAAAAACCAAAATGCAGGGCCGGGGATTTAGCTCAGTGGTTCTGCTGCCTGCCTCGCAAGCACAAGGTCCTGAGTTTGATCCCCAGTACCAAAAAACCCCACAAAAAACCAAAATGCAGCCATATGTTGTCTGCAGGAGACACATCTCATCCAAAAGGATGTACAGACTGAAAGTAAAAGATGGAAAGTGATTCTCCGTTCAAAAGGAACCAGAATACACAAGCAGGAGTAATTATTCTCTGACACAACAGACTTCAAAACAAAAATGATCAAAAGAGACAAAGATGGCCACTGAATACTGGTACAGGGAACAATTCAGCAAGAAAAGATAACAATTGTAAGTATCCAAACCACCAAACGTCAGTACATCCAATTGGATGAAAGCAAAACTCCTGGACATAAAAGGACAGGCAGAAACCAATACATTCATAGCGGGGGACTTCAACACCTCACTCTCACAATTAGACAGGTCAACCAGACAAAAATATTAGCAAAGAAATCTTAAGAGTTACACCACACCAGTGACAAATGGACTTAATGGTATCTATAGAGTATTTCATCCAACAGTAACAGAATACACATTTTTCTCAACAGCACACAGAACTTTTTCAAAATAGATCATATCACAGGCCATATAGCATGCTGAACAAAATACAAAAGAATTGAAAGAATCCTCTACATGCCATTGGATCATAGCAAAACGAAACGAAATCAACAGCAAAAGAGATGACAGAAACTATACAAACACATGGAGATTAAATAATATGTTACTGAATAATCAGTGGATCACAGAAATAATCAGGGAAGAAATGAAAAGTTCCTAGAGTCAAAGACAATGGAAGCACACCACAGCAAAACCTATGGGACACACTGAAAGCAATTTTAAGAGAAGAGTTTATAGCTATAAATGCACATATAAAAAAACAGATCAATCTAGGGCCAAGTATTTAGTTAGCTCAGTGGTGCCATGCTTGCCTGGCAAGTGCAAGATCAAGAAACAAACAAAACCCAATTCAAATCTAAAACTAATAAAAGGAAATAAATTATAAAGCTCAGAGTGGAAATTAATTAAATTGAGACTAAAAAAGTAATATAAAGGATTAATGAATCCAAGAATTGGTCCTTTGAAAGGATGAGGAAGGATACCTGGAGATGAGGAGAGATGGGAGGTAAGGTAGAGAAAAGCATAAAAAGAATCAAGATGCAGTGTGTGTATGTACCAATTCCCCCTTTACAATATATTACAAACATATACTAATTTAAAAAGGAGAAAAAAATGAAGCGTTTTGGACTGTAACTCAACAACAGGAAGCTATTGTTACATTTAAAGTAGGAAATCAACATGATTGGATCTGGGGTTTTTGGAAAACTGAAAAATAAAAGGCAGGAAGTATGAGAACCTGTTATAGATTGGTGTGGCAGTTTGTAATTGTGATGCTCACACAATGGACTTGGCAACTGACAGCAGGAATAAGGTAATGTACATATATGACATTAAATGACAGAATTCACCAGACACAGTAGTTTATCCACTAAAAAGTGAAGAAGGAAGCAGTGAAGATAACTGGGAAGAATATCTAAGAAGGGTATGTGTGGTACTTGACCTCTTCAGTCAAAGGAAGAGAGTGAAAAAGAAATGGTCCACAGCAGCAAATAGTGCTGGGAGGCCAGGAGCAATTTTAATACAAAGGTAAAGACAATGTTGTATTTTGGAGATCTGAGAAGCAATCAGGACTTGTAGAAAAGGAGATGATAAATATAAATACTTCTCAAGAAATACATGTATGTGTGAAGGGGGAAAAACTCAGTCTGAATCACAGGAGAGATCTTGTAAGTGGAAAAAGCCAGTGGGTAGAGTGAGCTGATCAGTAATGGAGAGAGGACAACAAATCTTGGATTTGGTGACCAATAGTATTTTTGTCTTAAAAGTTCTCCAATTTGGACATTATTGCTCAAGAAATATATATGTGGAGAGAAAAGAGTTATAAGAAGTAGTCTGAATCACAAGAGAGATCTCTTTAAGATGGAATAATTTTTCAAACAAATTTTCAAATTCTTTAAAATATTTGCTCATCGTGTTTATATACAAATAAGGTCAAATACACTATTTTGTTATTTATTAGGTCAGAGTTAAAAAACTGAAACGCACCTCAAAAAAGCTCTCTACATACTGTAATACATACACGCCACAATCACTGAAGTTGTTCTGCTGTGGTACTTTTGGATTAGAGCCTTTCATAACATCTTTGGAAAAACTTCTTTTGCTTCCTTTTTTAACTTCCCATTCCACCTCTAAATATCTGCAAGAATGGATACATAAGAATACAGGTATATATGTAAATACACAAATTTGCCTCATTCCTACCACAATATGAAATAAAATGTGAGGTGCAATTCTGAACTTACTCTCTCAGAATTTTTACAACATTTGATCGAGAGGGGCCTCTGAGTGAGTCCATAAGTAGAATACAAGGTCTGTGGGGTAGAAATGACGAAAAGTTGAATACTTGCAATGCCAAAAGTACTGAAATGTTTGAAGATCTTGGTTCTTCTTGGCTAACAGTTTTTGGGATTTGGAGCATCTGCTCCCTTCCTGTGCCAAGGATGGAATCCAGGGCTTCATGCGTGCTCTGCACACACCGTATCACTGAGCTATAAGCCCCAGCTCTGGAACAGATCTCTTAACTGTAATAAGTCTCTATATTTTCTTTTATAAATGAAATTTGCTTTTCAGTATGCCTTATTAGAACGTCTGCCAAAATTATCTACAATAGTCAAAGGAGATTAAATCCAGAAATAGGTCACATTTCATGATCTATGTCTGGAGCCTCTAGAGAGATGTCAGAATGCATATGTACTTTGGAAAACTAACCCTGACTCACTTTCATTTGGGGTTCCCATGTGTAAATCAGCCTTCATGGAGTAGGTATGTAACTAGTATCAACTCTAATCTCATGTTAGTTTTGATATACAGTGGTTTTCTGCTCCAAAACACTATATAAAAAAGGAATTGGGTTTGCTATCAAGACACGTTCATCTGTGGATGCAGAGGATGGGAAAGTTGGTAAAGGAGGGCTGAAATGATTACCCATTCTCCCCTCCTTGATCCCTGGATATCTGTCTTGCTTTTTTTCCTCACGGAGCCTGACAACACTTGTGAATTCTGCTTAAATAAAAACTGTCTGGTTATGCTTTATTCTATGAATGCATTTAAATAAAAATTAACACGCAAGAGATATAGGTAATGCTTACTGTTTACAGATAGTAGGCTTTAAATGCCACTGTCCTATTTCTGAATTGCAGTTGTCATCAGCAAGGAACCCATCATCACTGCTATCATCCTGTAAGAGACAGCCTATTGTTAATATTTAAAATATACTACTTAAATAATTAATACCTAACAAAATAGCACCACTGATGACAAAAATCCTTGTAACGTGGAAAAGTAACTTCTACTTAGGTCATCAACACAGAAAATGTAGCATATTACTGGATCCCAACTATCTAATGTTGTAACACTGGCATTTCAGAAACTACCAATCACAAATTTACTAAAAATTATTACATCTACACACAATCTAGAAAAAGAAATCTTTGAAGACTATGACTAATTCTTCTGTCAAATAGTACTCCTCTGATTTTAGGTTTTTTGTTTAATTTTCTGGTACCAGGACCTTGTGCTTGAGAGGCAGGTATGATGCCACTGAGCTACATTCCTGGCCCTGATTTTAGTTTACTTTAATAAAAATTTCATTTGTTAGCTAAGACAGCTGTTTCACAGTAGGACAACCCATATTTATTATTCTTTTAAATGAGTAATTTGTTCCATACTAGGAATATTTAAAGGAGTTTTCGAAACACTTTTCCTTGAGAAAACCATACATTTACTTGAGAGAAAACAGCTTAAGAATATTTTATTCTACAGATTTTCTTCTTTGTAATATGAGAAAGCTTTTCACAACTTAATGGAATAATCAATAGTATGAACAATTAGATTAACTAGTACAGCAGATATAACAGGTAACTTTTATAATCAAAAGAGCTCAAGTACAAGTGATCATTATAAACTGTGAATATAACCCTTTAATCTTAGGTTGAGTATCCTTTATTTGTTTGTTTTGTTTTGTTTTGTTTGACAGTCTCGCTATGTAGTTTAGGCTGGCCTTGAACTCATAGTGATCCTCCTGCCTTAGCTTTCTGATTGCTGGGATTACAGACATGTGCCAGTATGCCCAGCTTGAGTATATCCCTTATTTAAAATGCTTGGGCCCCCAAAATGTTTTAGAATATTTGCAGAGACTCTAAGGGATAAGCATTCCTAATCTGAAAATCTGAAATCTGAAACTTCTTCAGTGTCATTTTGCATTTCAGATTACTGATACTCAATCTGTGTATGTTGGGAGAAAAAAAAAGATCCCTATTTTATAGCCATAGGCGATAAACCAAGGGAATCATAAAAATATGACTTAAGCAAAAAGGAAAAATGGTGTAATATAAAGCCATCTTCCCTACTACATAAACAACTCAAAGTTTGTTTTAACAACTAAAGAAAGGTCATAACACTAAAGAAATGGTATGCTGTATGATTCTTACAGACTTTTTACATCAGTACAAACTCAATTCTCTCTACAATTCTGGTCGCAAACTGAACTAGATGAGAACTGAATCAAATTTCTCCTGTAAGATCAACAGTGAATCTAACCACTGAATTTGATTCAGTTTTTGTCCACTCAGTTAGCAACCAGAATTGTGGAAAGAATCAGGTTTGTGAACCGAGGTACCACTGTAAAGACCTTTTTAACTGAAATTATAGAATAGCATATGTTCAAAAATAGACTGGTGTTCAAAGTGTTAATTATTAAGAGAAATAAGACTAAGGAAATACTAGAATTCACCTTTTTAAATGTTAATCAAATAAAATTTACTCCCAGGCTGGGCATGGTGGTGCATGCCAGTAATCCCAGCAAGAGGATCACCATGAGTTTGAGGCCAGCCTGGGCTACATAGTGAGTTCCAGGCCAGCCCGAACTGCATAGCGAGATCCTGTCTTAAAAACAAAAAACAAAATATAATTTGCTCCTGCCACAATACACACACATTAGAAGGAAAAAAACCCACTAGAAATGTAGAAAAAATAATATAATTTTGTTTACTCATGTACTAGGTAATTGAAAATTTAAACATTTTCCTCTTGAATATTTCAAGTAAGACTAATAGTTGTGTGTGGTCCATAAATGCTTTGAAAGAGGAAGGGTAGGAGGTGGTTTGTTGGTGGCTCGGCTGGGTCTAGAGTTAATTTTATATTAAAACACTCTGAGATAATATTAGAGTTCAGTCCCTATCTCATCAAAAAAAGAATAATACTAACACATATATCCTGGGAACTTACAAGCTGAAAACTAAATTTATGCTTTGAAGAGATGACCAAATCCAGAAGCTATGATTAGTGTTTGAAGGAATTACAAGACTCTGAAGAAAAACTTAAACAATCAAAACAGAACAAAACAAAAACCCAGAACATTATTCAGCCATAAGATTTTACCTGGTTATCTTGATCTTCTGAGAAGTCAATGAGTTCATCTTCAAGCATTTTACTACCTTCAGCTGACTCATCATTATAGTTCATTCTGATATTGCTTAAGCCATCTGTACCAATAAGAAACTTTATATAATAAAAAGGTCATGCTTTTAACTATAGGATACAATACTGAAATTTATGCTAGCAATTACAAAATAAGTTATTTTAAATAAAAACCTGGGTTGACATATAAATTACAGAATTATTTCAACTGAGGCTGAAGTCCGTTAAAATTAAAAAACTAGGTTATCAAGTTATAGGATTAAATGTATGTACCCTTAACTATATAAATATAAGGAGATAAGTATTTGCATGCTAGGTATTGCAGGCATCCTTAATTCATAATAAAAGCTATGATAGTTACAAAGCCTTTGTTTCCATTTTTTCCTTTTCTCATATTTTTCTTTTCCCTTCTTTCCTTTCCCCTACCTTTCCAATAAACTTAATGGAAAAAAAAGCTATGAAAATCTGAAAATAATATAAATGCTCAGTAACACCCAGTAAATTGTAGAACATGAAATAAGATACAACTTCTTTTTTTCTTTCCCTGGTACTGGGGATCAAACTCAAGACCTTGTGCTTGCCAGGCAGGTGCAGCACAACTGAGCTACATCCCCAACAAGGTACAACTTTAAAACTGTGAAAATATGAACAATTATAAAGGGTGAAAAGGATTAAAAATAATAATTTTGCTTTTCGATAATTAAAAATACAAAAGTGATAATCATTGTATTAGTATCATTATATAATCATATATTACATAATTAGCATCCACATAATCATTGATTGGTATTTATAGTTGAGTCCCCCTAACTCTCGTGTATTTTTCCTTCATGTATATTCATACTTTTCAATTACATAAAATCACACAAGTCAATTGCAGCTGCTGGCAGTATAAAAGTAAATAACTCACAGGAAAATGTGGAAATGCATACTTTTAAAGGTCTATTCCAAGACTCTAAATGGTTAAAAATAAATTCTTTTGCTGAAAGAAGCTTATTATATGTAATGTTTCAAATAAATGTAAGATTTACAATAAGGCAGTGAAATATCAAATATATCAATACTGTTTAATAAAGAGCTTACCATTTCAAAATGTTAAAATGTATGCCTTTTAGGTATTTTAGATAAATTTAATTTGATACTACTTATTAAGTTATAAGGGGCTAAAAATATTAGTATAAAGGAGATGGGATGAGAAGGAACAAAAAAGTACACCCCTGAAAAAGATTCATATAAATCCAAATGTTGGTATCAGAAACATACTATTTAAATAACTAATCAAGCATGTTAAATCCTTTAATACAAATATCGTCTTCAATTTTTAAAAAAAATCTGCATTTTTGTTTTTTAAAGTTAAAGCATCTATATTTGAATAAAATCTATCTAAATTCTCAATTAAGAATTAATAACACTGAGGCTATTTCTAGTAGTAAATCATTATTATCTACAGAAAGTGGTTATATAAGTAGCTGTTTATCTTGCACCAACTAAACTATTTGTGCATTTCAAAAACAAGAGAACAATTTAAAGGATACAGCTACCCCCCATTATTTCCCTGAATTAACAAATGATGTGAAGTAAACAGAGGTGACAACTCAATCATTTGTTCTTTCAGTGACAGTTTCTCATGCAGTGAGAACCTCTGAAGATGCTGAGTATGATTCTTAAGTTTAAAAAGACACAGTTTTTCATGCACCCTAGCAAGTCAATCATTTCCTACGGTGCCCAACAGGAAAAAAAAAAGTGAGATGTTATTTTCCTACAGTTGACCTTAAAAACCAATCTCTGGGATAAGATACCACTGCACTTATTTACTATATAGCAGTGGTGGCAAACCTATGGTATCGTGTTATTTTTCTTTCAAGACAAAGATCTGAACGTATGAATGGTTTTAAAAATTAAAACCTTTGTAGTCAGGTTTAATTGTGATTTTTGTCACTTTGTGATAAATAAGTAGGTTGCAGTTTGGGCACTTTTCTCTAAAATGTTCGTCATCACTGCTGTATAGCATGTTATCTGATACTAGTAGTCAATGCCTGTAACTACTATGTGTTTGATAGTTAAAATTATGTTAAAGCTGTTTAAAATACATCATTTAAATCCTGTAGATTACCAGATCAAACAGAAGTTAATTTCAGAAGTTATTAATCATGTCACAAAAATCATTACAAATTCTCATCGTAACATTTAACATGCCATCATCACATTCAGGACAGACTGCCTTGCGATCCTCTCTGAGGTGGTAAAGGCACATCTAGAGAGCACTCAGTTAAGGTATTTTTGGGCCAATGATCCCTTGAAAACATCTAGTAAAGGAGGCTCACTGAAAAACGTATGGACCCACTTTAGAGTATAGTGATGCTATCATCACTGGAAGAATAGAAAAGTATCCATACTACTTCACATATAAAAATGATGTTTTATAAAACATGTTTCAGGAAGACATAATGATGTGGTTAAACATGTACTGTTATGGCTTGTATCTAGATGTCCCTCCAAAGTCTCAGTTCTCATACATGGGTGGGGCTTTTCAGAGATGGCTGGATCTAGGGTGTGTGTTAACTAAATTAGTCCACGGATTGGCTTAGCATAGTTCTGGGTGTGGATACTGGGAAGGCCTACCCTGGGCATCGGTGGCACTCCCCAAAAGACATGTAGCCTGGATGGGATAAAAGGAAAACGGAGGCCTGCTGCTGCCTTCTGCTTGCCATGCCATGAAGTGCCACACCACCCTGCCTTGGAGCTAGCTGACTATGGACTGAAACCTTTACAAACTGAGCTAAAATAAACCTTTCCTCCTTTAACTTGTGACTGCTGGGTATTTTGTCCCAGTAATGACAAAGTAATCGAGATACATACTAAAAACAAAAACAAATGCACAAACTGTAATAAAAAGATTAATAAATGGGACAAACATATTAGTAAGACAAACTGCATATAAAGCAAGTTATTTTTTACTTTGGTCTCCACTAGAGTTTTGAGGCTATTTTCTAAAATTTAGTAAGCTATTTACTCAACCAGAACATTAATTTGTGTAAGAGGGTACTAGTTATCTCTAGAGTTTCTGTATAGAAAGCCTGAAGCTTTGTTCCATTGCTTTAAGTCATACACTTTACTTCTTACCTACATTCACATTAATGGGTATAAAAAAATGGATCAAAAGAAGCCTTTTTTTGGGGATGCTGAGGATCAAACCCAGTACCTTACTCTCTACTACTAAACTATATTCCCAGTTTTATTTTTTAACAGCAATGACAAGATACAATTCATATGACATTTACTCACTTGGAGTGTACAACCTGTTGGTTTGGGTATGTCAGCCCTCTGTATCTATGCGTTCTGGGCCTGTAGATTCAAAAACTATGTATCGAAAATATTTGAAAAAATCTGTACTAAATGTGTACACTCTTCTCTTGTCATTAGTTACTCCATAAATAATATAGTAGAACAACTATGCACATAGAATTTACATTGTATCAGGTAATACAAGTAATCCACAAATGCTTTAGTATATGAGAGGATGTGCGCAGCTTATACACAAATTTTTTTTTTTGGTGCTGGGGATCAAACTCGGGTCCTTGTGCTTGTGCAGCAGGCAGCAAAACCACTGAGCTAAATCCCCGGGCCTATATGCAAATATTATGTCATTTATTTCTACGGACCTTGAGCATCCATGGAGTTTGGTATTCCTGAGGGGAGAAGAGGTTCTGAAACCAATCCTCTAAGGATAAATGTATATTCACATCTGTTTATAACTATCATCACTTTTTTTTCAGAGCTCACAATGGAACCTAGAGCCTCACACATTCTAGGCAAGTGCTTATCACTGAGCTATATCCTCATCTCCCACAATCGTTTTTACAACTGCAAAAAGAATAAATTTCATATTCTTTATTTCTCCCCACATTCCCATCACCTCCTTTCCTCGGCCCCCAAAAGACCTAAGCAGTCACTGATCTAACTTTATAGATTTTATTGTTCTGGAGATGCTATACAAATGATTAGTTTTTTTCTTACTCAAGTATTAAAATACTAAAGTTAAAAAAATTACAGGCAAATGTTGATTACCTATTCTGTTTGTTGTATTCTATGTCCTAATGAAACAGAATGGAAACAGCATCGATGTGGTCTTTGATGAACTTTGTTTGCTCTATCTGCTAACACTATTACCTCATATCTCTAAAGATCATCACTCTAGGGCTAATTACACCTTCATGCAACTTAGTATGGGTAACAAATCAAAATACTCTTACAAGAGCACAATAGCTTCCTGACCCACTAAAATCATATAAGCTGGGAGTAGTATCAAGAGTTTGTTCAGTATTCATAATTTTCAATGGGTTCTTTCTGAATCCACATATTTTTTTCTATGGTCTATACTAACTCTTTTCATCCAAAGAAAATGTGTTAAATCTATTCAGAGCTTATTAAGTTTGCATAAGCCACATACTACAGCATGCTATAGTTTAAAAAAGTAGACAATTTTTTTTTCAACTGACATACAATACTTGTACATATTTTGGGGGCTGAGAATGTAGTTCATTGGTAGAGCACTTACCTAACGTGCATAAGGCTCTAGGGTTGATCCCCAGTACTGCAAAACAACCCCCCCCCAACCTTGTACATATTTAGGGGGTATCTCGGTCATGTTTTGATACATGACACATTATGTATTGTTCAAATCAGGGTATGGAGAGTAAACTATTTTATTTGTGGTTTGGAGAAAAAAACTGTACAACTGATTTGATATTAAATTGAAGGATTTTAAGAGAAAATTGTATTTCTATAAGAGTAGCTAGAAATAGAAACTGATTCAAGGAAAACTAGTCTATTAGAGATGAAGGAGAATCAAAAAAGCAGTAGTTAGAGTAGTGTCCTTCGTACTGAGAACAGTGAAGGACAATGAGAAAAGAGGATTCAAGCCTTAACTGCTTAGAGGAGAAAGGACTGATTTCTGCTTCTGGCCAGCTGTACTCTCTTTACCAATCTGTATATTGAGAACACTGAAATTTATCTGCTTTATGGATCTAAGACCATGCAACTATTTATTCGGAGTACAAAAATAAATCCAAGGGCTGGGATGTAGCTCAGTGGCAGTGGGCCTGCCTGGCAAGTGCAAGGTCCTGAGTTTAATTCTCAATTGGGGGAGATCCAAGTTCTCATAAATGGAAAATGTAAATCATGTACAGGGTGAATATCCCTTATCTGAAATGTATGCAACTGGAATTCCTTCGTTTTTCAGATTTTAGAATATATGAGTATCTTGGAAATGGGTCCCAAGTCTAAATATAAAATTCATTTGTTTCACATTCATCTCACACACATAGCCCAAAGGTAATGTCACACATTTTTAGTGTGTCTGCATTTTGATTGCAATTTGTCACATGAAGTCAGGTGTAGAATTTTCTACTTATAGTGTAACAGTGGTGGCTGAAGCAGATTTTGAGGCATTTTGGATTTTCAGACTAGGAATGTTCAACCTGCACTGCATTTTTAAAATTTCATTTTTAGGGATAAAGGGAAAAGATTGACTGCAAAAGAGGCAAAAAGGCTTTTTTTAGAGTGATACAAAGGTTTGAAATTGTTGTGGTAATCATTACATGACTGTGAACAATTACAACTCAAGAAATACCCATGAGTGAATGTTACTGTAAGTAAATTATACCTTAATAAACTTGACCTTCAAAAAACTGTATAATCTTTTAAAAGTTCTGATTTGAAATTCTTCTTTTCCTTCAAAACACATAGGTACATACCTGGATGATGTATAGAATTTAAACATTCATCCTGTAGGCCATTTTCACTTTTAGTCCTATCAACAACTTTCTGGCATGAAGATTCTCTTTTATTTGACTCTTCATTTTCACTTGCAATAGGATTTACTTTTTTCACACTGCATATGTTTCTCCGATCACAAAGGTTGCTTTCTTCCTGTCCAGCACTTGAGTCAGTTACAGCTAGGCAATGCTTTTTGTTTAGCACCTTCTTAATGACAGGCTTGGCAGAAGAATTCTGTGAACAACTGTCCATTTCATTGGCAGAAGAAGAAATACAACTGTCTTCTACAATTGAATTTTTTTGTATGACTGCATTTTCATGGTAATGAGGATTAGGTTCATACTTTGGTTTTTCTAAGCCAGGGAAACAAACAACAGCCAAAAACCAGTGTGCACTGTAAAAAACAAATGAAACTACTAAATATATTAGAAAAGGTAGTTGTAATTGGCAATAAATATTAATTGAAATGTTTGCTCTAAAGCTTTTGTGAAAAATTTACTAACAATGCTTCATTTTCCCCAATTCTCAAATTGTTTATAATTGTTCTTACTTCATTTGATTGCTGATTAACAGAACTTATTTATAATACAGTACTTAAGAAGAACATAATTTCTGTTAGAATTATATTGCCTTCATTCACTTTGAAAACAAATCTGCAAAACTGTTTTTATTATTATTATTTTTACTTTAATAATGTCTGTTTTTATTATTAATAAAGTAGGGAGGAGAAAAGGCAGCATTTCACAGCTGTTCCAGGATCTGGAATTGGGACACTTGAAAAACAAATTACCAAAGAAAAAAGGAACAGCTCTGGAAATCAAGAGCTGACAAGAAAACTAGAAATCAGAGAAACAGAAAAGGAAGTGAAAGAAAGGAAGTGGTCTGGGACAAATCCTGGCTGCTGGGAAGGAGGTCCTGTTTGCTAACACAAGGTAAGCTCAGTCAGGGTCGGCAGACCCAGGACAAAAAATGGAATGGCCGACAGAGCTTGCCCTAAGAAAAGGGCACGTTACTCCACAGTAAATACAGTATGGGATTTTACTCTGAAAGTTACTCTTTGTATACAGCAGGCTAGAGATAGAGAAGAAATTCACTGCAGTGCCTGCCTTATTTGGGATGTTTAATCAGGAGCCATTTTGGGAAGAAGTTAAATTTTTTGAGACTGAGCTACTCCCAGCATAGAACTACACTAGAAAGTTTTGGGGGTCACTCTACCATAGTGGTTAATACCTTCCTATTTTTCCTTCCCTTTCATTTTGTTTTTTTAAATTTACCTTTACCTACTTCTGTTAACTCTTTTATTCTTAATTGGATTCTTTATCTCACTTTTCTCTCCTCTTCCTCACTTTCCTATTCTTTTTCAAATTTTACTTTTCATTTTTCCCTTTTTCTACCCCCATTTTAATATTACTATTAATCTGCATTAATTTTTAGACATTTAGTTGACTCTATGCTACTATTCCTGAAGGCTGTTCTGTTGTTAATGGTGGGATAACTGTCACATTTAGTAGCTATTTACTGTACGTCAATATTTGGTAGGCCTTTGTGTCTATATCATTATTATTGCAGATCTTTTCTCTATTGTTAAGGGTGGTACAGTGGTAGCTTTCACTAGTTCTTATATATGCCAATATCTACTTTGTCTTTGACTCTATCGCTATTACCATTACTGATTTCTTCACTACTGCCAGTGGTAGGATAGTTATTGCTATTAATTGGTTTTTATGGTATGCCAATGTCTAGTTTGTCTCTGTATTATCAACAAGACTGTGGTTCATTTTCTCCACTTCTGTGTGGTGCTGAGGATGAAGCCCCCTGAAAAAAGTTGGATATTAAGAGGCCCTCAAATATAACACTGAGTAGGTTGAAGAGGGACACAAACATCAATACATAAACACAAGAACACAACACAGAGTAACAGATTTTTAACTAAAGATACCTCCACAGTAGTGACAGTGTTTCTACCCTAACTGATCTTCAATCTGCACCACAGAAATGACAAATATGAAAAAGTAAGGCAACAGATATATCCTAAAACCCTTAACTTCCCCAATGGAAACTGAAATGCAGGAAGCTGCAAAGAACTTGAAAATGTTTGTTGAGCTCAAAGAAGAAACACATAACCAAATTCAAAAGACATTTAGTGAGCGTAAAGATTTTATTAATCATGTAGAGGATTTTATAAGTAAAATGTGCAACTAGCTTGCGGAAACAATAAACTAACCCAGTTAAACAAGACAATATAAGATATGAACAAACAGTTTGGTAAAGAATTAGAAATTATGAAAAGAAAGAGAGCAGAAATACAACATAGGAAAAATTCTATAGAAAGCATGGGTGGCAGATGTGACAATACAATGACAGTTTCAGAAACTTAGGACAAGGTGGATGCAGCGGATCATAAAAATGATATGCTAAAAACTACAAGAGAACAAGCAGGATCCAATTGCTGCTAGATGACTAAAAACTAAAAACATAAGAATTACAGGAATAATGAAAAAATCAGATGATGACTCAAAAAGGAATAAAAAATGTATTCACTGAAATCAGAGCAGAAAACTTCCCAAATCTAGGGAAAGAATTCATCAATATCCAAGTATAAGGGGGATATAGAACCCCAGAGAGCTACAACCAGAATATAATATCTTTAAGATGCATCATAATAAAAATTTCAGAAATTCAACAAAATGACAAAAAACTAAAAGCTGTTGGAGAAAAAGAGCAAATAACCTATCATTTCTATCAGAATAACTAGATTTCTCAGCACAAATCTGAAAGCCGTAAGAACTTGGGGAGAAGTTTCTCAAGCCCTAAAACAAAAGAGTTGTCAATCCAGACTTTTATATCCTGAGAAACTAGCCTTCAAAAATCAACAGAGAGGTAAAGACTTTCAAGGATAAAGACAACCTAAGTACACGATCATTAATTCAGCATTGCAGAAAATACTTAAGGGAATCCTAGATAGACACAGGCCAAAAGCACCCGAGAGTCCAAAAGAAATGACATATCTAAGTGAGACAGTAGTAAAACTAAAGGAAAAAAAATAATCAGCACTAAAAAAATAATGCAATGACACGATTCAATAAACACCTTACAACAGTAACTCTTCATGTCAATGATCCAAAGCACCAAGTGTCAGTATATCCAACTGCATGAAGGCGTAACTCCTGGACTTAAAAGGACAGGCAGAAACCAATACATTCATAGAAGGGGACTTCAGCCCTTCACTCTCACAATCAGAGTAGGAAATGTTTTTTCTTTTTTGCGGTACTGGAGATTGAACACAGGACCTTGCACTTGCAAGGCAGGCGCGGTGCCACTGAGCTAAATCCATGGCCCCTCACTCTCACAATCAGACAGGTTAACCAGACAAAAATATCAACAAAGAAATCTTAGAGTTATACCACACCAGTGACAAACGGACTTAATGGGTATCTAAAGAATGTTTCATCCAACAATAATAGAACACATATTTTTCTCAACAGCACACAGAACTTTTTCAAAACAGACCACATAGAATGCTTAAATACAAAAGAATACCCTGTGTACCACTGGATCACAGCAAAATGAAACTAGAAATGAACAGCAAAAGAGATCACAGAAACTACACACACACATGGAGATTAAATGTTATTGAACAATCAATGGATCACAGAAATAATCAGGGAAGAAATGAAAAATTCCTAGAATCAAATGACAATGAAAGCACAACACACCAAAACCTATAGGACACAATGAAAGCTGTTCTAAGAGGGAAAGCTATAGTTGTAAATGCAAACATAAAAGAACAGAGCAATCCCAATAAATAACAAAGTGATGCATCTCAAGGTCCTAGAGGAAAAAGAATGAAACTGAGACTAAGAAAAATTAGAAAGGATCAATGAATCCAAGAGTTGATTCTCTGAAGGATGGGAAGGGCATCTGGGGATGGGGAGACAGGAGGGAGGGGAAGGAAAGTAGAAAAAGACTCAAGGTGGAACATATATATATATATATAAATTCCCACATGACAAATGTGTTTTATTGCATACTGCAAAAGTACAAAAATAAGAAAAAAAGAATGGGCTGGGGATGTGGCTCAGTGATAGGGCATGGGTTCAGGACAGTGCGCACGTGTGTGTGTGTGTGTGTGTGTGTGGTGTGTGTGTGTGTGTCCCGAAGAAGGGAGGGAGAAATTGATTTTAAGTGGGGACAAAGAGATCTGCCCACTGATATGAAGAGGCAGACTAGCATACTATAATAGAGCCACATGCTAGTATCTGAGCGACCAGTAGGAACAGACAACTACCAAAAAATGGGGCCCTAAGCCCTACAATTACAAGGAATGAATTCTAACAACCCAAATAAGCTTGAAAGAGGACTCCTCCAAATGAAAGTGAAAAAAAAAAGAAAATGCAGCTAGCCAACATACGTACTTCAGTATTGCTGAATCCTGAGCAGAAAATCCAATCATATTCTCCCTAGACTTCTGATCTACTACAGGAAAA
>NW_004624819.1:2760170-2790001 GCF_000247695.1 Heterocephalus glaber | reverse complement strand
TATTTATTTATTATTATTTTTTTGGTACCAGGGATTGAACTTGGGTCCTTGCACTTGCACAGCAGGCAGCCAAACCACTGAGCTAAATCCCCAGCCCCAAAGCTAATATATTTAATTACCACTGGTGAACTAATGAAACTTAATTGGAATATATTCATAATTTAAATGCCAAAAAATGCCCAGAATGAATCTTGGAAACATAATAAGTGGTATAAGCAAAATCAAAAAATTATTTAAGTATCCTACATATGGCTTTTTTTTTTTTTCCTCCTGAGACAGGGTCCTGCTGTGTAGTTTAAGCTGGCCTTGAACTCACAGCAATCCTCCTGCCTCAGCCTCTCCAGTGCCGGGATTACAGGCATGTGTACCACCATGCCCAGCTCATACATGACATTTTAAAAAAGCAGTTTTCAAAAGGCAAGAAATAAATCCATGTACATTTTTTTTTTTTTGGGTACCGGAGATCGAACTCAGGACCTTGCACTTGCAAGGCAGGCGCTGGAACCACTGAGCTAAATCCCCAGCCCTCCATGTACATTTTTAACTTGTGAGAAATAGGTGGAATGATAGGACAGGGGAGAAACTCACAAATATATCCAAATTACCCAAAGTGTTTCAGGTTCTGGGTTGGTACTAGTTGGTGTTATATACTATTCTAAATATAAAATTACATTAATACTGTAGATTTTTTATGTTATTAGAAAAAATTATAAAAACAGAATGACTTCCTATTTCTCTTAGGATTACTTATTAGGTTCTACTAGTTCTAAACAATCCTGTCTCATTTGTCTCAAGCCTCTCTTATGTCTGCTTTCTACTCAAGATATAATGACTAGTTCCTCCTTGATAAGGTTTTTCTTACCTTCAGCTCTCATACTTGTTCACACACAAATTCCCTACCTCTGACTCTTGGAAATGATAAGACTGCCTTTTATGCCTTTGATGTTACCTAAATGTTTTCCCTGACAATTTTTATAAAAATCAGTCACCTCCTTTATTTTTGTCATTCCTTTTGATACCTTCATAACTAATATCTTAATTTATAACTTCATATATCTTTGCCTTTTTTCTGTCTTTACTCACTGCATTTTAAGATTTTTTTTTTTTTTGGCAAGGCATTATTTTAAAAACATACCAAACATACAGCTTCCAACATAAAGTATGGGCCACAAATAAGAAGCTGCACAGTCTTAGCTAATATTCATTAAACTAACAAAAATTTTTAAGGACCTATTATTTACTAGGCATAAAGTTACATGCAGGAGACAGTGGACAGGCTATAGATGTCAGCTTGTTAGTCACACAGTATCTGTCATGTGGTAGGGATTCAACAAATAACTGCTGAAAGAAAAAAAATAAACATATTGACAGATACAAATTATTCCACATTCCTATTTCTGCAAAGTGTTAGAATATCTGCAAGCTACTGTAGTACTAAGAAACAGAACTCTCTCTTTATCTGACAGCACCCAATACAAAGGTCATGAAGACAGGTTTTATCCTCAGTATTGTAAGGCCAGGTGGATGGATGATTCTTCTTTCTTGTTCTTAATTATTAATTCTCAGTATACAATGGACTTAGGTCAAGCTGGGGTAGGAGAAAGAACACACCAATTTCCTCATTTCATCGACTCTGAGACACAGCTTATTAAGTCACATCTCAATTTTAGAAATATGGAAAAATTGTTTTAAAAACTGATAAAAGGGCCAGGGATTTAGCTCAGTGATTTCGTTGCCTGCTGCACAAGCGCAAAGACCCGAGTTCGATCCCCGGTACCAAAAAAAACCCAAAACTGATAAAATATGGCATTATATAGTGATTCTCAAAGCTGTAGCTACCTCAGTATGTTTTTAAAATTTCTCTTTTTGGGGGGTGGGCAGTACTGGAGATTGAACCTAGGGTCCTGGCACTGAACTGTATTCTCATCCCTTTTTTAAATTGCTTTGTTTGTTTGTGGTACTGGGGATCATTTTAAATATTAAAACAAGAACTTGCTAAATAAATTTTCCAGGTTGGGCTGGAACTTGTGATCCTCTTGTCTCACCCTCCTAGAGGGCTGGGATTATAGATATGCCCCGCAACAACCAGCTTTAACATTTCTTAATAATGTCAATATGGATGAGCCATACATTTTTTGCTGCCTCACTTAAAAAACCAGGAAAAATCCCATTTTATTTTTTTCCTGGCTGAAAGGGGAAAGCTGAATCAGATGATCACTTCCAATGTCAAAGAATAAGAGTTTTCCTTTTATGAACCATTTTAATATCAGCTACATTAACTTTAAATCACCAACAGAAGATGCTAAAGTAGGCAATATCACTTATGATGGATTATATCCAAGTATCAAATATGTGCTCTTAGGCAATTACTGTGATAGTTTCTAATAAAGTTTATAAATGCAAATTAAAAATTAGCATCCTCAGAAGATAAAACAGATAACAAATACATGGCAGCCTATCCAATAAAATTTGTGGAATATAAATATTTTTGGCTTTACCTATTTATTTAATTTTTGGGGGGCGGTACCAGGGATCGAACTTGACCTTGCGATTGCGAGGCAGGCGCAGTGCCACTGAGCTAAATCCCCAGCCCCTGGCTTTACCTTTTTAAAAAGCAAACCAAGACCTCATGACTTGCTGACTAACTTCCCATCTTTATAGAATTTTTTTTCTTTTTTTTGGTACCAGGGATCAAATTTAGGACCTTGCGCTTGCAAGGCAGGCGCTGGAACCACTGAGCTAAATCCCGGGCCCCCTATCTTCCCATCTTTAAACAGTGCACCCGATGGCAGATCCTGTCCTGGACTCCCATTACTGTTCTTCCTCACCTCCCATGAAGAAAACGAGTACCACTGGCTGCTTCCATCCATATGCACAGTGACTGAGAGGCATGTGACTCTATCCCTAATGTGTGTGTACCTCAACTTACATTTTTGTTTTGAATTTCTATAATTCTTTCCTCCCAAAACAGCTTTCTTCTCTTTCACCTAGTAGGGAGCTCACATTATATAATAAATACATTTCAAGAAATCTTATTTTAGGGAAAACGAAGAAATTGAAACTTCAGCTTTAAATTCTATTACGACACTAAGACTTAAAAATATATAGCTTGGAGAAATTATACTTTATAGGCATTACTACTGTTTTGACCTAGGTTATCTATCTTTGACAGAAAAAGTGAAGAATGCAGGTCTCGTAATTTTTATTTTCTTTATTTTTTGCAGTGCTAGGGATGGAACCCAAGGCCTTGTGCATGATAATAAATGCTCTACCACTGTGCTACACTCCTAACTCCTAAAACATGATTTTTTTTCTTTTGGACAAAATCTCACCATGTTGATGACAAAGATGACCTCAGAATCCTAGGCTCTAGACATCCTCCTGTCTTATCTTTGCCAGCAGCTGGGATTACAGGGATATGGCACTAAAACACTTTTTAAGTAAGTGTTTGACCATCTTACAGTGTGAATTTCTGTTTCATAGGGGAGGGGGAGCACATTCAGAAGGTAGCCTGGGACAGTTAGGCTTATTAAACATAATCTCATAGAATACTAACCTCAAAATTACTACAATCATGATAAAAATGAGACAAAGTAAATCCATTCTGTAATTTATCTAAACAAAGGACATTAAGCCACAATGCAACCCACAAAATACCAAATATCTCCCTCTTTTGCTGAACAAACGAATGCTACTGGGAGGGGGGCAGCAATGGGGATTGAACTCAGGGCCTTTGCACTGAGCTATATCCCAGATCTTTTTTATTTTAAGACAAGGCTCTTGATAAGTTTTACAGGATAGGTTTGAACTTGTGATCATCCTGCCTCATTGTATGAATGCTACTTCTCTACCCAAGCAGATCACTGCCACCAGAGACTCTCCCTTAAATCAGTCTCTCTCTCTTTTTTTTTTTTTGGTACTGGGGATTGAACTTGGGACCTTCCGCTTGCAAGGCAGGTGGTGGAACCACTGAGCTAAATCTCTGGCCCTAAATCACTCTTTTACTGAGAGACTCCAGTTGCAATGGAGTATGATGTCCCTTGATGAAATAAACCCAAGTTGTCCAACTACAGGTATATTCTTAGTGGTCTTTGGTTGGAGGGTACAGGAAAATAAAACAAAAAATAAAACTTAAAAAGATTTCAGGATGTTACTCGTAGTCCTAGGAGGGAGTAATAAAAAATATTTAAACATCTCCATTTACTTAGAAAATGGTTTTACGGAAAGCAGTCAGCAAAGCTTTCAATTTTAGCAAATGGCACAAATCTAGCCAAATTTCTCCCTTTTGGTTAAAGGCAAAAAGAATGTTTTAAACTCAATATTCAGCTGAGCATGGGAGTGCATGCCTATAACCCCAGCACCCATGAGGCTGAGGCAGGAGGATCGCCGCAAATTCAAGGCCAGCCTGGGTTACATAGTGAGACTGTGTCTCAAAAAAACAAACAAAGAATTAATCAATCAAGCAAATTCTTCTATGTCACTAAATCTTATTTTTGAGCAAAGTAACCTTTCCTACAGAATATTTTCTAGACCACCAGCATCACAGTTGTTTTGTTTAATCCTCCCTGCCCATACACACACATACACACACACACACACACACACACACACACACACACACACACACACACGGGACTGAATGCAGGGAGTGCTTAGTTAAACTCTCAGCTCTTTCATACTGAGACAGCATCATACTAAGTTGCCCAGGGTGGCCTCGAACTTGCAATCTTTCTGCCTCAGCCTTCTGAGTAGCTGGGAATATGGGCATATTTCTGGGCCTATACCCCAGTAATGACTTTATTCTACACTGACTTAAAAAAATGAAATTAGAAAGGGATCTGGTTTTCTGTTTGCAAAGTTAAGAACCTTACATGGTTCACTAGGAAACTGCATTAATTTTCATAAAACAGCATATTCACTACATATAAAAATTCCAACAAAGTATTTTTAAAGTGAATGCTTCACCTCATAAACACATTAAAAAAAAACTATCACATTTACATTCTTACTCACGCTTCATTAAGAGGTACAAAAATAAAATCCTTCTCAAAAATATCTACATGCCGGGTCCACGTTTTTACTCTCCCATGTCGTTTTTGTTGTATTCTGTTAAGAAAGAGATAAATTATAAGCTACTGAAAATCTTTATTTTAGCTTACATGCAGTGATTTATAAATTATGAAAATTCAGATACAAATGCTCAAATGGTTATATAAGATGGTTTAACAAGACGGAAAAAGAGAATACAACTTCTTAAACTAGGACAGCATAGAACCGCCCATCATTGAATCTGGAGGAGAGATATTTAATTTTTACTATATTCTAGGGGTCCCAGGGATTTTCTTGCCTGGATTTCTCTACAATTTTTTTTTTTTTTTAAAATTCCTGCAGAATTGGTACTAGCAATATACCGAGAGGTGTATCAGACCAAGATTTATTCTAACTAAGGAGAAGAGACCAGGAAAAGTAAACATTATCTGACGGTAGGTGAAGCAGGGTAGATTATGAGCACTGGCCAAAAATCAATGACTATTAAAGATGCAAAATTACAAACTGCTGAAATAGTAGAAAATATTATTTATATCATGCACAGCAACCATCAATTCAAGACATTTAATGGTAGTCAGAAGAAAAGGTACCAACTATTGTGCATATTTTGACCAATCATCAGCAAGTGTTAGAGCTAGATTCTATTACTGTATGGAGAGCCATTGTGTGACATGCAGAACATTATTTCCTTAACTTGTCTGAGAAGAATCATCCAAAAGAGCTTTTTAAAAGTACAGATTCACAGGTTCCGCTAAGTAATTTCTAAAAAAAAAAATCAGTCATTGTTGGAAAACACTGTTCTAGTCTAAATTTTAAACCTCTAACATTTATAAATTCCAGGAGTTCTGGCGATATTAGAATGTTATGAATTATACTCTTTTAGCAAAAAAGCATTAGAACTAAATGAAGTTGCCTTATATAAATACATGATCTCTTCAATTACACCCTAAAACTAGTGAAGATTATTTAAGGTAGCTGAACATGAATTTGTGAAAAATGAAAATTAATCCGATTAATGTGGAATATTCGCTTACTGGCTTTTAGAATTTAAGATAGAAGCAAGTTAACCACAAAGATCAGTGTTTTCTTTCAAATACTGCTGGCCCTTCATTAAGCCAATTCATGAATCCATGAATTCAACTGAAGATAGAAAATATTTGCAGGAAAAACCCTGCCATCTGCACTGAACATGTACAGATTATTTTCTTTGTTATTACTCTTGAAGAACACAATATAACAACTACTTAATGGCATTTACATTGTATTCCGCGTAATCTAGAGATGATTTAAGATATAAAGAGGATGCCCATAGGTTATGCCATCTTGTACCCAGACAATGAGCATCTAGAAATTTGGGTATCTAACTGTGGAGCTGAGGAACTATGGAACCCATCACCCACGGATACTGAAGGAGAACTGTTAAGTGATATTTTTCACTAAATTAATCTTTAGTGGCTTACTACATCTGTTAAATATTTTCTGGGTCTGACTTACGACAGATTAGTTGTTTCATGATTTCTCCTCTCTCTCTGATTAAGGCGTTTGTAGAAAAAAGAACTAAATATATGAATTCGGTCAGCTTCTTCTTTCTTCAGTTTTTCAAGCACCAAATATCTATTTAAGCAAAAATAATTCCAATATAAGGGTTGTAACAGTTGACTTTATATTAAAAACAGGTAGTGATGAAATATTTATTTGGCTACCAGAAATCTCTATTCCTTAGCAACGAAAGAAGTTATTGACAAAATTTACTTCATATTCTCTCTGCCCCAGTACCAGGGATCGAACTCAGGACCTTGTGCTTGCAAGGCAGGTGGCGGTGCCACTGAGCTAAATCCCTGGCCCTACTTCATACTCTTGACAATGATAATTATCAGATTACCTTCAGTCCAGGACACTGAATAAATTGCTGATTTCTTTTTTTTTTTTTTTGAAACAGGGTCTCGTGTAGTTCAGGCTTGCCTTCAACTCACTATGGAGCCCTGGCTGGCCTCAAACTCACAGCAATCTTCCTGCCTCAGCCTCCTGAGTACTGGGATTATAGGTATGCACCACCATGCCCAGCCTAAATTGTTGATTTCTACAATAATACACTAAGAACAGAGTATGTAGTGAGCTAGCTTTAAATTCAGGGGTTATACCATAAAAAAGAGGAACCACACTATTTTTGCTAGCTCAAACTACAATGGCTACTTTATAAAAGTGAACTGAATAAGTACAGTGATAATCAAATTTTTATCAAAATGAATTTTAATCAATTTAAAAAGTAATGTGATTTAAAAAACTGACTATACTTCATATAAATAAATTCACACCTTTTCTATTATTTGTTTTATAATAATTTGCTTTATAATTCTAACTATAAAATATGAGTGGCTTCCTGAAAACAAAATAAGGATAAAGAAGTAATAAAATCTCTAGTGTAAGGTAAAAAGTACAGACTGTTTCAGTATAAAACAGACAAAACTAAAACCAAATACATAACTGGGCCAGGGATTTAGGTCAGTGGTTCCGCTGCCTGTCTTGCAAGTGCAAGGTTGCAAGTTCAATCCCTGGTACCAAAAAAAAAAAAAAAAAATGCATGACTTCAACTTCAGGTATACAAATAAACAAATAAATAAATATAAAGACTGAACAAAATACAGACTAACAAACCAGGACGATTACCAAAGAGTAAGAGATAAACTATGTAATTATAGAGGGGTAAATTCTTCAAGAAGAAATATGTACCCAAGTTTCAAAATACATTGGCTTCACAAACTGATAGATTTGAAAGGAGGAAAACAAATTCATAATCCTGGTTGGCGATTTCAATAACCCTTCTCAATAACTGAAAGATCAACCCAACTGGCCTATTTGACATTCATGGAATATTCCTTCCCATAGCAATGTTGTTCTATATGTTCACCATGGGCTTTTTGGTACTTGGGTTTCAAGGTAGTACAGTATATACATGTGGACTGAGATAACATTTTAGCATTATAATAAAAACATAAAATTTATCATCCTAAACACATTTTACATTGTTGTACAGAAGGTTTCCAGAACTTTCGCATCTTGTAAAAGTGAAACTCTAAATTCACAGACTCCCTTCTCCTGTCTCTTACTCTCTGGCAACCAATAATTCTATTTTTTTGTCTCTATGAATTTGACTAATCTCATATCTGTGAAATCACACATTTGTCTTTTCATGACTAACTTATTTCAGTTAGCACAGTGACCTCAAGGTTCAGTTAGCACAGTGACCTCAAGGTTCATATCCAGGTTACTGTAGTATATGATGGGATTTCCTTCCCTTATGAGAATATTCTATTATATGTATATACAGTACCACAATTTGCTTATTTATACATCAATGGACAGTAGAGTGGTTTCCATATCTTAGCTATTATGAATAGTGCTGCTATGAATATGGGTACGTAAGTATGTTTTCAAGACCTTGCTTTCCCTTCTTTTGGATATTTATGTAGCAGTGAGATTGCTGGATCATGTGGCAGTTCTATTTTTAATTTTCTGAGGAACCTCCATATTATTTTCTATAGTGGCTGCATTATTTCATAATACTATCAACCACAATCAAATTTATTCATTCTTGCTAATACTTGCTCTTTTTCTTTTTTTGATAATAGCCATCCTTATGGCATGCAGTGATATCATATTATGGTTTTGGTTTGCATTTCTCTGATGATTAGTTATGGTGGGCATCTTTTCATATTCTTATTGGCCATTTATGTGAAACACAGTTTTGTGTGTGTGTGTGTGTGTGTGCGTGTGTGTGTGCGTGTGTGTGCTGGGGATGAACCCAGGGCCTCACACATGATAAGAAAGTGCTCTACCACTGAGCTACAGCCCCAGCACCAAATATCATCTTTTCATCTAGCAATTAAGAGATGAAGAGCTTTCTTTGAATTTGTCCTTGAACGCATGTTAGGTTCCAAGGGGTCTTACAAAGTTAGGGGTATAAATCTAGGGCCGTTTCTTTTGTTGGACAGCACATGATACATTTTATTTCACTAAAGCATACTCCATTACCATTAAATCTTCAAAAGGAAAAACTGTGCTCTTGAAAAGTGAGTACAGTTAACCTGAATAGGAATATATGACTTCCTGATATGAAGTAAATTCTATTGGTTGATGGTGATGTTGAGTTCTTGTATATCCTACTGATTTTCTAATTGTCCTATATCAACTCTTAATTTTTAGTTCTTTTATTGGTACATTTTAGGTATACAATTCATTTACATTTATCATTGGGTGTTTGTACCTGTACATGATATATCTTGGTTCTTATTTTTCCCCCATTACCTGTGCGCCCTTCACCCCTTCTGCCCTTCCCTATTTAGACAGATTTCATTTCCATTTTTCTTTTCTTTTCTCATAGTTTTTCCTTTCCCTCTTTTCCTTTCCCCTTCCCTTCCCTTCACTCCTTCGTCTTTGGACCCTTTTTCCTATTTTAAATTATCAATTATTCATTTTAATCATTTTAACCCTTGTTTACACTATCAGTTTCTCACAGTAGAGAAACTATTCGGTATTTACACGTGTGTCCTATTTATTTCACTTAAGAGTATGGCCTCGATATGCATCCATTTAGCTATAAATGACTCTAGTTTTTCATTCTTTATGGCTGAGTAGTACTCCATTTTATAAAAAAAGCACATTTTCTTTATCCAGTTTCCAGTTGATGGTAGCTATTACAAACTGTGCCGCTATGAACATGGGCGCACATATATCGCTGTGGTATGATTCTTTTAATTCTTAGTATGGGAATAGCTGGGTCAAATGGGACCTCTAGTCCTAGTTCTTTGAGGTATCTCCATACTGATTTCCACAGTGGTTGCACCAGTCTGCACTCCCAACAACAATGGAGAAGGGTTCCTTTCTCCCCACAACCCCACCAGCATGTTATTCATTGATTTCTTGATAGCAGCCATTCTTTCTGGGGTGAGGTGGAATCTCAGGGTTGTTTTCATCTGCATCTCTCGACTGACCAGTGATGTTGAACATTTTTTCATATATTTGTTTGCTGCTTTTACTTCCTTGTCTGAGAAATGTCTGTTCATTTCAGATGCCCATTTTTGAACTGGGTCTTTGAATTTGGGGATCTGATTTTTTTCAATTCTTTATATATTCTAGATAGTAGTCCTTTGTCTGAGGTACAGCTGCTAAAACTTTTTTCCCATATTGTACGTTGTCTGTTAGCTCTGTTGGTGGTTTCTTTTGCAGTGCAGAAGCTTTTTAATAAGATGAGATCTTGGGGCCTAAATTCTGATGCAGTCATTTGTGTGAAGTTAGGTATAGCAAGGAATCTATTGTTGAATTCTATGATGAACAATCTTCTCAGGATCAGTAATACCAACTGTCAAATCAAACTGATCCTCTTGTTCTTCTTCCTCTAGCTCGTCATAGTTTGGCTGGGACTTAGAAGAATTTGTGGCTTCTTGTGGAGGCAGAGAAATGAGTGTTTTGGCTGTGACCTTCTGATTATTTTGTGTGCTGTCCAGGGATAGTTCCACTGTGGCATCTGCAAAGAGATCTTGTGGCTCTTGGTCTTGTTCCTTATGAATGCCATTTTGGAGCCAGTGTTGATGGGAAGTAAGGATGCAGTTCTCTTTGGAGACTGGGGCTTACTGGCCGCCGCGGCGCCAGTGAAAATGTCCTCTCCTTCAGTGTCGCTGTCCCCAGCCTCGGGTTGTGAACCCCCAGCCCCCGCGGACTGCGGAACCAGGCCAGGAAAAGGCGGAGGGAGTCTCTCCGCAGCGCTACAGCCAACCACCTCCCAATGCCATCTTCCTCCACCCACGCAACAACAACTTTATAGAGAGAGAGCGCCACGAGCAAAGCGTTCCAGTGCTGCGAGGAACTCTGTCCTGTATCAACTCTTAAAAGAGTACTGACATCTCCAATTATATCTATGGATTTGTCTTTTTTCCCCCTTTTAAGCCTACCAGTTTTTGTTTCACATATTTCATAGCTTTATGTCTACTAGTTTCTGCTTCACATATTTATGGCTCTACTGTATGGTATAAATAAATGTAGGATTGCTGTTTCTTTCTGTATCACTCCTTTCTTGCTATATAATGTCTCTTTTATTGGTAGTTTACTTAGATGTTTATCAGATACTAATATAGTAACCCTTGCATTTTTTTTGTACAGGGGATCGAACTCACGACCTTGTGCCTGCGATCTTGCATTTTTTAAAGTAATGTTTGTATAGTCTGTCTTTTTCCATCCTGTCCCTTCCAGCCTATTCAGTTCATTATATCTGAAGTTGAGTTTTTTGTAGGCAGGTCACTGATCCTTTCCTTTGTCCCCTCACTCTGCTTCTGAGCTCACCTACTCAAGTTATTATTTCAGCTTTTGTATTTTTAGTTCTAAAATTGCCACTGTTTCTTCTTTTTATTTTTTCATGCTTTCATTTGTTTCCTAAGTGGTCACAGGGTTCATTAAAGCATTTTTATGATGAATGTTTTAAAATCTTTTGTCAGACAATACAGATATCTGTTGTCTCCTGGGTGTTGATGTCTATTGCCTTTCAATTGAAGATTTTTTGATTCTTGGTAAGAAAAGTGACTTTTCAATTGCAGTCTGGACATCCTGAATATTAAGATTCTGGATCTTATTTTCTTGTGTTCTGGTAGCTTCCTCTGGCACTACACTTTAGTGTTAGGCAGCAGTGGAAGTGCAAATTGTCCAGAAGCACTTGTTACCGTTGGCTGCCTGTGAAAGGCCTCCACTGAAGGGAGGACTGACTTGATACTGCCAAGGACTGACTCATCAAGGCTCTGTGTACAGTAACTGTGACTTGACAGTTATTATTAGTCTTTATCTGCCTTTCACCTCTACTGAACCACTACTAATGAATATATAGCCTTCATCAAAGCTCATCCTTTCCACAATTTTATGACACCATCCTCTGAATTTCTCTTCCTACTTTGAAAATTATTCATGAGACTTTTAAACTCCTCTATTATATCTTAAAATCTACTCTACAGGGCCTGTGCTTATAGCTATTTTTCTATATCCCTACTTAAGCAATTCCATTCATTCTTACAATTAAAATTACTTATAAAATAAACCTTCCTAGATTGATGTATCTTCAGTTCAGAATTCAACCAACCTCTAGCTGTGTAAATCCTGTGGCCTGCCTTTTCCTCCCCTTTTAAAATTTATAATAAAAATTTTTTTTTTAAAGAAAGCATTGTTACATATACATTCTTTAACAATATTATGTATTTTACTTGTGGCCTATGACAATTCCTTGTCACTCAAAAAAGATGAAGGGGGAGGGTGGCAAGTTACAGGTTGGACATGGCTGCCCGAACTATATATTCAACTGTGTATTGGAACAGTCCATTTTTTTTTTTTTTGGCTCTAACACAGATATCTAAAAGGGAACTTATCCCCTCCCCACCCAAGTCTGTTCTGCTTTTGCACTACTGCTTTAGTCTGTCCCAACTTTTTTCTGGTACTGGGGATCAAACTCGGGACCTTGTGCTTGCAAGGCAGGCGCCGAAACCATATTTCCAATGTTTTTTACCAGGTCTTATGAGCCAGAAAACTCAGTTATCTGGCATCCATTTAACCAGTTCTGGAGTCCTAATGCTATGTGCCATGCAACTCTTACTCATAAAATATCTTATCGTTTCTTCTTCACTCCAAGAAAAATGTTAATTGGGATTCTTCAATCACCTGCATTTCCTTAAATGATCTCCCATTAAGACTTTCAAAATGCACATGCCTACCAAAATAGCCTTAAAGAAATTCAACTATAATTACTATTTCTCTGATGAAAATTTCATCTGCTTTCCCCAAACAGCCAGGTAAAATCACTAGTAGGCTATAAAAATCAATTCAGCAGGTCTCCACAACCATGTTTTAAACACTGTTTTCTGAAATACACTGAAACAAACTAGACAGCAATGAATATAATGATGCTACATTCTGTTCTGTTTCATATGCATGCCTATTTTATAGCATAAACCAGTAAAAGCAAAGATAAGCTACTATTTAGGAAAACTTTCTACCTGCTGGGCATTTTGCCTATACCTGACACGCACTACCTCATTTAATTCTTACAATACTTTTAGATACTACTTTCACTTTTAAAATTTGGAAATAGGTATGGACAGATTAAATAATTTATCAGACGTCACACAGGAAGTGGCAATGATTAAATTAAAAATCCAAATAATTTAACTTTAGAAAACAAAAACGTATGTTGGAATGTTAAAGATTTTTGTTAAAAATGTGTTAGAAGGTGAGCAGAAAAGTAACTTACTTCAAGTAAAAGTCTATAATAACATCATTTAAAAATTCTCCTTCACTTAGACAGTGTAGGTCTTCATTAGTAACAGAGATGCCCCCCTTAGAAGGAGGTGGTGGATACACTATCAACCTATAATAAAAAAAAAGCAAATAAATAAGGCTTTATGTATCTATGTAACTAAATGGAAGGAAATACAGACAAAGCTTTAAAGTATTGCAAATGTGAAAGAATTCTCTCACTTTTCCACAGGCCCAATGAAGATGGTATGACTTTCTCCAGATTCTTCCTCATCATCAAAAAACTGGAATTCCCGTTTGTTTCTAAGTTGTATTTTAGATTCAAAGGACATCTGGTAAAGGAAATTAAGGTATTAATTCACAAGATTAGGAAAATGTTCTATAAAAAGATCAAGGGCAAAGCATAGAAAGCTTTTCAAATAGAAAGAATTAAAAATATGAATCTAGCAAAGGATACATGATTTTTTTTTGGGGGGGGGTACGGGGATGGAACTCAGGACCCTTGTGCTTGCGAGGCAGGCGCGGTGCCACTGAGCTAAATGCCTGGCACGAGGATGCATATTTAACAAATAAAAAATGACAAAAAGGCAGGACCAAGGGCCACTTTCTGTAGCTTTCAGATGATATTCTCCCCCAAAAATGTTAATAATGGTTTTCCAGTGACTTACTGCCATGAGATTTCTACTATTCCTTATTAGATTCTGCTAGTAAGATTCAAGGAACATTTAAAAAATCAAAGTGATATTTTTCTCCTAGCAGTAGAGAGCTACCTAAATCAGTTAATCACGGGATGTGGGGGCAGAGGTTAAGGGACACTGTCTACTGAGTTTCAGTAGTAATTTATACTAGTAAATTAAGCAGAGGGTCTTTACAGGGAAGAGCGTTCTATTGAAATCTGAGTCCATCACAGATGATTTAAGGCTTCACCTACTCTTTTCTTCCTCTGGCATTATCTCCCACCTACAACTCTGCAAAAGGAGAATGAGTCTCCTTTCTCCTTCTGCCTTTTCCCTAATCCATGAACTGTGTGTGATGCTTTGTTCAACTATCAAGATTGTGCCTTGCACAGCCACATTTCTAAGTTGTAAGCCAGGCTGAGGTTTATACCCGATAAAGTCAGAAAAATTCAGCAGCTATGGTAGTACTCTGGCCTTTGTTTCACACTTAAATATTTGAGAAGATTCTATATAGCTGGATACATATTTTGACAAATTCAAACAATAGATATTTTTTTAGTTCCCAAGTTTTCAACTATGTACACATCAACTATAAATATATCACACCATCCACAAATGACAAAATTCCTGTAAATCTAAGACACAGGGCAACAATGTGAATGTCAAAGCGCACACACACACACACACACACACACACACACACACACAGAGACACACACATATATGTGTAGGGAGTGGGGTGTAAATTAAAAGGATGAGAGAAAAGGAAGACAAAAGAACAGAGTGTGAAGAGGAACTAAAAATGCTTCTAAAACTTATCCATCTTTTTTATTTTTTATTTCAACTGGGATCCAACCCAGGGGCACTGTAACACCGAGCTACATCCCCAGCCATTCTGAGACAGCGTCTTTCTAAGTTGCCCTAAACTTGTAATACTCCTGCCTCATCCTTCTGAAGAACTGGGATTAATGTGCCACTCAGCTTGGCCATCATTAATTTTTTTTTTTTTTTTTTTGGTACCGGGGATTGAACTCAGGACCTTGCACTTTTGAGGCAGGCGCTGGAACCACTAAGCCAAATCTCCGGCCCCAATCATTAATATTTTGATGCAAGACAGTTTACACATCATATATAAAAACAAATTATGAAATGGAATTTTAAAAGCATTAAAATGAGCAGCACTATAATAAAGCATTTCCCTTTTAAACAATCCATACTTTAAAATTATTTTTTAAAAATTTAAACATAATTACAGTTTTAACTTTTTCTTTTTGCATACAACTTCCTTTGATGTTCTCTTCATAGCTTCTTGTACATGCAACAAGTCTGCTATTGGCTTCTTCGAAGAGAATTTTTGCAAAAAAATTGGGAACATTATTCTTTATACCAATGTTATTAATGATGTTCTCAAATATCACATTTGTCTGAGGATCAAGGCTATTTTGGAAAATTAAAATGATGTACTGTTCTTCCAAATCTGAAAAGAAATAAAACTAAAATAAGTACAAAAAGAGTTAACAATTAATTTCCAAGATCATCATAAGTCCTGGAATAAATATTCAAAACAATCTTTGGCATATAATAGATATAAAATAAATACTGGAATAAAAGGAAGATCAATGTTACCTGACAATGTCATCTAAGTTATAAAAAAACCAAACAAACCAAAAAATAAAACCACCCAGCAGCTTAAGAATACATCTACTCATGATGTAACTAATGTGTTATTGAATAGGATCTAAATCTATTTATAACCTTAAATACATCAGTTTATATTCTGTCCAACTCAAATAGGAAATTTGCCAAGTGAACTGGTAATATCTCAGGAATTTAACTCCAAAGCTGCTATTCACTAATGTGTCAACTTTTGCAGCTTTAATAGTATTCATTCATCATTAAGCTGAAACAGCAATTACTGCTGAGATGTATTTATTTTATAAGCAGTTGTGCCATACGACCCATTTCATAGGTTAAAGGAAACAAACTGGAGAAACACATCTATGGCTTGTACAAGATAAAGGCTCTTTCTATGAACCTGGAGACATTTTAAGCCTCATTTTAATGATTCCAGATTTATATGGTTGATTTATACTTAACAGTCCTGTAAGTTAAAGACACTGACTTTACTCAGATTTGAGTGTTATAAAGAGTACAGATCTTTTTGAGTTTAATCCATTTTGAAAACTTTCTAGTGTGTAAACTTGGATTTTATCTTCAATTTTGTTTTCTATAGGCATTTCCTCACCTAAAAAAATGGAAGCAGTAATTCTATTTTGCAAGGTAGTTGTAATACATTCTAATAAATGATGTGAATGACCTTAGAAATATTGCTTCAAAATACGTATGCAGTCATGCTGCTTTGGACTCAGTCTTCAATTTCTTGGTGTACTCATACTCTTAGTATTCAACAGATTGTATTATCATACTACAAAGTATTGTATATAACTTACTTGTTAACTTATTTATTCCTTTACAATCATTCCATACTTTATCCTCCTTATTCATCTGCAGTTGCATGCTCAGCTTTTGATAAACTGTTGGTATCGTCTGAAGAAACACTACTGGTAATTTTCGGACATTACACCATTCACATTTAGTTAGATCAGAGGTATTTAAAATGATCTCTACAGGATCACTTTCTGGTTCTGGAGGAAAACAAATGGAAATGGAAAAGGAATCAATTCTTGGACAGTAGAATCCTAAGTGGAGGAAATACAAGTTTAATCATGTTATTTAATATGCTTTGTAAATAATGTGTAAACATACTAAAGAAACTTCTAGCCAGGCATGGTGGCCCATGCCTATAACTCAAGTACCTGGGGGATGCAGCAGAAGGACTGCCTTGAGTTCAAGGCAAGCCTGGACTACATATAAAGACTCTGTCTCAAAACAAAACAAATAAAAAGAAAAAAGAAGGAAGGAAGGAAGGAAGGAAGGAAGGAAGAAAGGAAGAAAGGAAGGAAGGAAGGAAGGAAGGAAAGATTGATTCTACATTTTTTTCCAAATAAAAAGGGGACTAAAACAAATTAGGTTTTGCTATGTTACAAAATGAAATCATACTAAGATGTGTAAGAAGATTTATGTAATGACTAATCATCTTAATGAATTCTGTAAATATTTTTAAATCTTTTATTACTGCAAAGTGATTCAGTATAAACAAAACTTTAGGGTATAAACAGATAAAAAATAGCTTACCATCCAGATGTATCTTGATAAAATCTACAGAAAACTAAAAAATTAAGATAAATTAGTACTAATCATACACTTATGAAGATTTTGTTAGACATAAGTGACATATGTGCTTTACATCTACAGAAGGCAAAAAAACAGACATTTACTACATACTTAAAATTAGGATGAAGTATTTATATTGCAAAATTATCAGAAAGTGAAGCTTCAATTTATTAAAGTACTTAGAACTTTTATTGCATTACTAGCTTATCACTAGAGAAGCTGACAAAATATTACAACAAATACCTGGCTATAGTATTTCATACCTAGAGTCATTAACTTAATATTTTGGCACATTTGCCACATTGCTCTTTATACACATACTGCTTGCTCTTTCACCAAGCAAGAAACACATTGTAATATTTAATTTCCAAATAATTTAGCATGTATCTCTGAAGAACAAAGACCTCCTATGCAATCAAAACATTAGTAATACATTTAAGAAATCAAGACTAACTTCATTCAACATACAGTTCATGCTTAAATTTCTAAAACCAGGCCAAACTGGCTTTTATTTTTGTTTTAATTCTTCCCCAAGACATGATTTTGTCAAGGCTATATTACTTATTTCTCTTGTCTGCTCCATTCTACATGAGTAATCTGCCTCTTTGTTCTTCATGACATGATCTTTAAGTTCTGCAAAACATCCAACATCCTGGATCTCTGTTTCCTAATTTAAAAATTCAAGCCATATATTTCCACCAAATATAGCATACAGGTGATGTGCTGAAACTTCCCCTGAAGAAGTATAAAATCAGAAGGCACATGTTATCTGATTAAATCAATTGACCAAGGCAGTAACTGCTGGGTTCTTACTCTGTAAAGATACAATTTTCCCTTTGTAATTAAATGATATGAAGAGAGACACTTGAAAGCAAATATCCTGTTCCCAAATTAACTCAATGGTGTTATTTCATTGAAAATCTGTGCCGAACTCAGTTATAACTGGTAACAATGGTAATTTTCTAACTAATTATTTCAATGTAAAGAAGACTTAACATTAAGCCTCCAACCTGAATAATCATTTTTATGTTTATAGAAAGGAGGAAAGTACTTTGAAATGCATTTTAAAAATAAGAGTGATTGATACAGAGGAATAAACAAGATATATGAAAAGCATGTGCAGTTTGTTCCTTGTCCAAAATGCTTGGGCCCAGAAGTGTTTCAGATTTTAGAGATTTCTGAATTTTAAAATATTCACCTATGCTTCACTGAGCAACCCTAATGTGAAAATCTGAAATTCTAGATGTTCCAAATTCCAAAACTTTACTTTTGTGCTGCTGGACATTGAACCTAGGGCCTTGCACATGCTAATGCACAAGCTCTAAAACTGAACTACACCTCTAGCACCCATCCAACTTTAAAAAAAATGGGATCTTAGTATTTGCTCAGGCTGGTGATGAACTCCTGGATGCAGTGATTGTTCCTCTTGTCTCAGTGTGTGAAGCAGCTAGAAATACAGGCACGTACCATCATGCTCTCCAAAACTGAGTGTCATTCGAACATGGATTTTTCAGTTAATGATGCTTAATCTGTATACTATGACACCAATGGTAAAACATAACTGGAAATATATATTCACTGTAAAATTCTTTGAAAAATTGGAAGCTTTTCATAATGTAAAAAACAAAACAAGAAAATATAAAGTTCGTAATAACTAAACCAATTACCAAGTCTAGAATGTTACTAAACATATGTTTTAAAGATTTCTCTGAAAGCAACATGTTAATTGAAGGGATGTAAAAAGAATTAAGGTGTGCTATGTACAGTATCAATTCCCTATGATGAATATATATTATGTACTGCAAATACATACTAATGAAAGTAAAAAAAATTTTTAAAAAGCAAGTAACAGGTTAATTGGCTTAACTGGAAAGTAATACATTATTTGGATGCTTCAAAGCAATAGCGCAAGGCTGTAATCCCAGCTACTCAGGCCTAGGAGGCAAGATGACTGAAAGGCTGAGGCCAGCCTATATAACTTTAACATACACAGAAGCTAAAGTTGCATTCTTAAGAAAAATGTTAGATGACTCAAAAAGTAGCAATAAAAATGAAATATACTAAATAATGATATAAAATATTTGAATAAAACTGTTGCACAAGATAAGGGAATTTAAAGACTTTTATCTGGGCATAGTGGTGCATACCTATAATCTAAGCACTCTGGGAAGCTGAGGCAGGAGGATTGTAAGCTTGAGTTCAGCCTCAGAATCTATGAGAAAACCTGTCTTAAAAAATTAAAAAAAGAGTACTAGGAATGTGGCACAGTGTAAAGGCCCTGGGTTCAATCCTCAGTTCTACCAAAATTTAAAAAAAAAAGAAAAAAGTGTCTTAAAATTTAAAAATTTAAAATTTGGGGGTATTAATACTAACATTACAAGTAGGCACTGGGTTATATCCCAAAACATTTTTAAAATTAAACTGACTGAAAAATTAGATTTCAGATTTTATTTTTTCATTTGAAAAACCAGGAAGAGTGTCAATGGGTTGGGGAGGTAGCTCGGCAAAGCTGCAATTGCCTGACAAGCACCAAGGTCCTAAATTCAATTCCCAGTACTGGAATAAACAAATAAATACTACTGTGTCAAGTGCCACGCCTATAATTCCAGCACTCAGGAAGCTGAGGCAGTAGGATTACTGAGAGTTCAAGGCCAGCTTGGGCTACATAGTGTGCTTTAAGCCAGCCTGGACTACACAGTGAGACCATCTCAAAAAGCAAAAAACAAGAAAAAAAAAAAGATAAATAAAAAAGGAAGAATGTCATATCTGGGCATATGTGATATTCCTAATAATGTAAACCATTTTACTTTTAAATAAATTCATTTATTTAAATATTTACTTTTAAATAAGCTTGGCATTTCTACCACTGATTGGATTAAATTTAAGTTATATGCAGGAATAAAATATTTGTCTTTTTAATTATACCATCTATAGAAATGATAGATTCAGTATACTTCAATGGAAGATGTCTTTTGCAAAAGTCCTATGCCACAAAAATTAATACCACATAGCAAATTTCCCCATTACATTTTTTGGCTGAAATACTTTACTTAGCATTTTAATTTAAAAAAAAACTGTATTAGTACATTTTATATTGTGCATATTACATTTTTGCATTAAATTTAATATTAATTCACTGTAGCATATAGAACCCAACCTGTAACTTGTAAGGGAAAAAAATTATCCAATTATTAATGTAGTTCTTGATAGATTTGAGACTAAAAGCTATCTATAGCTACTTTCATTAAAGGCATAAACTACCAACAAAACTTTATTTATCATACAGAAGAGTTATAATACTGTTAATATGAGAGAAAGTCATAAATCTACAAAGTACTCCAGGAAATTTTTGAGCTATAAAGTGACACAATGACATTTGTTGTTTTTTTTTTGGTACCGGGGATCGAACTCGGGTCCTCAGCTTGCAAGGCAGGTGCCAGAACCACTGAGCTAAATCCCAGGCCCAACAATGACATTTTTATCAAATGAAAAAACTTGGAAACATAATTTACAGTATGAAAATTTGTAGCAAAATACAAATTTTACCAATCACTGAAAAAACAATGTTACAATATTATTGGGCAATAAATGATAGTGTATATTTCTTTTCTTTTTTTTTTTTGGTACCGGATAGCGAACTCAGGTCCTTGCGCTTGCAAGGCAGGCGACGGAACTACTGGGCTAAATCCCCGGCCTGATAGTGTATATTTCATTTGCTTTAAATCTCTGGGATACTTTTGAAATTTTCTAGTTTTTAAATTGTGATAAGATGGAGTATTTTGGTGGAAACAAAAAAATGTTGAATTCCCACAAAGTTTTGTTCTGCTAAGAAATTATGTTCATATTTCATTTGCTCCTATAAACTCATCTGTTAAAATTTTTCTTTTACTTATAGTGTATCCTCAGAACCAAGAAACTTTAGCAGAAAATAAATTACTTATCATAATTTATATAAAAATGAAACCTTTTAACTTTCATGCTGTGATATTCTGTGCTCTCAAGGATACTACTTTATGTATAAAGTATCCTTTAAAATATCAGGAGATGGAAAATATAGTAAAGGACACCAAATTAAGGCATTATAGAATAAGCATAGTTTTAGGAGGATAAACCTACCAACAATGTTTGGAACACATCAGAAACAAGAAAACTGATGACAAAGAACACTGGTTAGGGAGTTTATATTAAAATTTCAAATAGAAGATGTACACCTGAATGGGATTAGTGGCAGTAAAGTAACAAGTAGACACTTACAACAGGAAGGATAAAGGATTATAGAAAATCCTTTAGGTGCTGTGGACACTGAATCAGTCTAAATCATAGTGCCTGTGGAGGTCCATTGTAATCCTACAACCAATTTCTAGAAGTCTTAAAGCTACGATAAAAAGCTTAAATTCTTTCTCTTACTACTGTTCTTCAATATATTTTTTTCATAAATTAAGGTGAAATGAGAATAAAATATACTGAAAGGTTTTCTAACTTATTAAGAGTTTTATGTGTCTTTCTACAGTGAATTTGTACCTACTTCAAACATTATACTATGATAAATTTTAATCTACTAATTTTTAATGAATACTTAAATACATACTCTCAAAGCAATTTCAAATCTTGAAATCAATTTGATATTTGATTAACTTAACAATTTAATTATTACAAATTAGACTTGACAGTGGAATTCTGAATCTTGTGATTAGCATAATAATTTAAGAATATACTTACAATTATAGGCTCTATTAATAGTCGAAACAGTGTTCCTACTCGTATACTTCGACAGCTTAAAATGACACTTTCAAAGGGACTTTGGCAGCTTAAAGGTATAGGATCAATTAAAGTTTCTTGAGAACTGACTTTCCGACGTTTTAGGGGTGTGGTGATAATAGGATTGCCAAACTGAAAAAGAAAATTTTCACTTAAGTTACCATAACAAGGTCACAAACTTAAACATAACACACATACAAACAAGATCCCATATAAAGAAATGTAAATGATTACAACATAGAATCTATTTTCCGTCAAGAATGTTAGAGGAAACAAAAATTTGTAGGTCTAAAATAAAAGTCAATACTTTCTATTTTATTTAGTAATATTTCAGTTATTTGAAATGAAAGTAATAGCAGAGCAGGTGGGTATAGTATTCCAGAAATCAGACCCACTGGGTTCAAATCACAGCCAAACCACCTGTTAATGAACTGGTAAAATTCAATAAAAACAAGTTTTACTTTTCTAAAAAGAAAAATATGAAGGATAAAGATTATTCACATTAGCCATTGTACATAATGGACTTTGCAGAGGGCTTTATGCACAATAAAATGCTGAATAAAAGTTAGCAATTAATAGTGACAGCGGTAGTACTTAAATCATCAAACTTTACAAAATAAGCAATTATAGAAATAGTTATCTGCAATACAAAAGGATGCTTTACATATTTTAACTTTACATATTTTTAGCTTTACATATTTTTACCTGATTTGTTAAATTATGATTTTGTAGTCATTTCCAAATGCAAATTAATCATAATACAAACTATTTTCTGTGTCTATAACTTTAATGAAAAACAATTACACTATAGATTGAGATACTTTCTCCAAAATGTTAGGAAGTAGAAGTATTTCAGATTTTGGATTTTTAAAAAAATTTTTTGAATATCTGCATAGATTTTACCAACAGAACACCCCTAATCCCAAACCTAAAATTTAAAATCTTGGGGTACCATGTCAGCACTCAAGAGTTTCAGACTTTGGAGCATTTCAGATTTTGGATTTCTGCATTAGGGAAAACTGAATATCCACAAGTAGAACAATGAAACTAGACCCCTACCTCTCACAATATACAAAAAAATTCAAAATTGATTAAGAACCTAAATGTAAGGCCTGGAATTATGAAACTAGCACAAAGAAACATGGGGAAAATACTTCAGAATGTTGAAATGAACACAGATTTAAAAAATACAGAGTCAAAAAACATAGAAAACAAGCAAAAAATTAAAGAAAGACAAAGAGGATTACATCAAACTAAAAGCTTTCACATAGCAAAGAAAACTTAGAAAAAAAACTATTAATAGGAAAGAGACAATATCCAGAAGAAAATACTTGTAATGTACACAACTGAAAAAGAATTGATATCTGAAATACACAAGGCAGGCAAACAATAGCAAAAAACCCCTCAATAACTCATTTCTCAAAAGAAGACACACAAATGGCCAATGGGTATATAAAATACTGTTCAACATCACTAGCAGAGAAATGCAAATCAAAACCACAATGAGATACGATCTCACTCCTGTAAGAATAGGTACTGTCAAAAAGACTTAAGGATAACAAGTGACGGCAAGGATATGGAGAAAAAGGAACCTTTGCACACTGCTGATGAAAATATAAATCATAAAGTTGTGCAGCAATTATGGAAACAGTATGGAGGTTTCTCATAAAATTAAAAGTAGAACTACTAAATAAATGACTGAGCAATCCTCAAAGTGAAATGAATATATCCAAAGGAAATTTAGTCTGCTGAAGAAGGAACATTTGAACCCTCACGTTTACTGCATCACTATTCACAATAGTCAAAAAATGGAAACAACTTAAGTGTCCATCAATTGATAAATGGGTAAAGAAAATGCAGCATGTACATAATGAAATATTATTCAGCTATAAAAAAGAATAAAATCTTGATTTTTATGAAAATATGGGACTGGAGATCATCATGCTATAGAAGCCAGTTGCTGAAAGACAAGTACCAGATAATCTCACTCATATGTGGAACCTAAAAACGCTGCTGTCACAGAAGCTGAAAATGGAATGGTGGCTACCAGGGACTGAAGAGTGTGTGGCATAGGGAAGGATGGGTCAAGGAGTAGTAGTAAGAAAAGTTCTGGTATTGCTACTGCATAGCAGGTGACTATTGATGATGATAATATATAGTACATTTCACACAGCTAGAAGAAAAGATTTTGGAAGTTTTTGGCATAAAGCAATGTTAAATGTTTGGGAAGATGGGTATGGTTAACCTGACTTAAACATTATACAATGTACATGTGTATTGAAACATCACACAGTACCCCATAATTATGCAAAATTTTTGTTTTATATATCAGTTTAAAAAATTAAAAGAATAAAAGCAAATGTGATTATATATCTCTGATTTTGTAAACTGCTTTTTTCAGGCTTACTAACAGGTCAGCATGAACATTTCCCCAAATTATTAATAGAAACCTATTAAAGAGGTTTTTAAATTGTTGGGTTTTGCTTGTTTTTGGTTTAGTGCTTCCCTCCCTTTGAGAGCTATTTGGCTTACTAATAAAACAGATTAATTTAAAAGTGGTCTAGTTGAGCTGGATATGATGATGCACGGCTGCAATCCCAGCACTCTGGAAAGCTGAGACAGGAGGGATCACAAGTTTGAGCCCAGCATGGGCAACTTTGGGACTTAACAAGACCATGTCTCAAAGTTAAAAAAAAAGGCCAAGGATATAGCTCAGTGCAAAGGTCCTAGGTTCAATCCCCAGTACCCCCAAAAAGTGCTCCAGCAGAGAAGAGCTTCTATAGTAGAAGGCTTGGGTCTACAATATGAGTGGTCCCCACCCTCCCACAGAGTGACTGACAAGAGCACTGGGCATGCCTTTGTGCTTCAGTGTGATAACTGAGAGCCTGGAAACTGTTCAAGTAACAATTTGATTACATAGAAATCCATTGTTTATCAAACTGAATGTTTCTATGGTGGACATCTGTATTTGAGACCTTTCTAATATTTCCCCATTATAAACTATCTCCAATGAGCATTTCTACAGCCAAATCAGAGTATATGGCTAGAATTATTGTAAAATTGTTCTCCAGCAAAGTTATACCAATTTAGGGCCGGGGATATAACTCGGCGACACGCATGCCTGGTAAGCGCAAGGTCCTGAATTCCATCCCTGGTACCAAAAACCAAAACCAAAACAACGGTATACCAATTTATAAACCTAACATACCATTTATCAAAATACTAAGATGAGTCACAGTCATACTTTAAAAACTGCTGGCAACCTGGACAATATTTAAATTCATATTCACTACTTTAATTGCTAGCTCTGTTGTACTTTATTCATTTCCTTAATTATTAAGTGGTTTGCTCCTAAGATATTAAAATTGCACATGTCAACTTTTTGTCGCACAATATATTATTCCGCCTCCATTTGCATTTACCTATCAAAGTCTTGTTTATGGTACTTTGGTACATTGTGTTCTGTTTCCATATTTTCTCTATATTCCTAGGAATCTTGACATACATACATGCATATTTAACTTTTTAACATCAAGTTTTATTAAAAAGTTATTTTTACAAAAGTAGGATAATATATACTCATTCCTGTATCTTGCTATTCTTACTCAATTCTCTGTAGAAATCCTAAAAGTCACTGACATATCTCTAGTTTTTATTTTTAATGGCCACCATCATATAACTATATCATGATGTATTCAGCTACATCCATATCAGTGGTCAATGATTCTTTCTGCAGCTGTTTGTTAATACATAATCATGTCAATATATACAGCTTTACATACTGGGGAAGAGGGTAGGAATTCCTTTGAGATTCTAGGGAATCTGTTATTTGGTCAAACAGTACATAGTTAAAAAAACTTTTAAAAATGTTTTTATATTGCTTTTCTTCAAAGGGCATAACTTTTTCATCAGCAAATTAGGAAAGGACCTTTTTCCTTGAACTGTTGCCAGCAGCACATATTATTTTACATTAAGCAAGTCTGTTTATTATATAGCTATGTTCCATTTTCTTTAAATTGGTCTTCCCTACTGAAAAAAAAAAAATGGGGGCAGGAAAAGTACTGAGGAATGAATCCGGAGCCTTCGTACCACCCGCCCTCCCTTTTTGAGACAGGCTTTCACTAAGTTTCCAGGCTGCCCAGGCTGGGCTCAAACTATCCTCTTGCCTCAGACTTCCAGAGTGTAATCTGTACTTTTCATGTGGTTGTTTCCTATCTGAATAGCCACTGTTGTCTGTTTTTTTTTGTTTTGTTTTGTTTTTGAGGTACCAGGGATCAAATTCAGGACCTTGCACTTATGAGGCAGGCGCAGTGCCACTGAGCTAAATCCCTGGCCTATCCACTGTTGTCTATTCCTATCCTTTGTAGTTTTTTCCCTGCAACTACAGACATTAAAGTATCTTTATGTCATCTACATTACAAACATTTGTCTAGATCATCTGTTCATAAATTTACATCATTCATGTTACCTGTTCCTTTGTGAATATTTTGAAAATTTTATATAGTAAAATATAAAAAAATTTAAAACTCAATTATAGTAAAATACATACAAACTAAAATGACTTCTTCCTGTCTATTAGCTTTTACTAGGAATCTCCTTACACATACAGATTGACCATCCCTAACAGGAAATCTAAAATGCTACAAAATCTGTTTTATTTTTATTTTTTATTTTTGGTACTGGGGATCAAACTCTGGTCCTTGTGCTTGCGCAGCAGGCGGCGAAACCACTGAGCTAAATCCCTGACCCTCTCTGTTATTTTTTTGAGCACCAATATTACGTCACAAGTAAGAGATTCCATATCTGGTCTCAAGTGATGAGTTGCAATGGAAATGTAGGCGCACTGAAAATATTGTGTAAAATTACCCTTGAGGATACATGCATAATTTTCATATGAAACATACTTGAATTTCCTCTTTAGATTTGAGTCCCATCCCCAAGATACCTCATTATGTAAATATTCCAAAATCCAAAGGGGAGAAAAGAAAGAAAAGAAATATAACACTTCTGGTCCAAACATCTTAGATAAGGGACATTCAACATGCACTGGCATTTTGCTGTCAGGTTAATACTTTTTCTTGTTGAATTTTCACACTAAATCCTTTAGTTTAACTGGTATTTTTGATTAGTCTTCCAGAATAATCTTCTAAGTGGTATTTAAGCCCTAATTAATGAATAATCTCAAATTGTTGCCAAACAACAAGAGATTTACATTCCAAAGGGGAGACTTTCATTTGAACCAATGTCCACATATGAAGACTACCTGGTCCTTCATTCTTGCTTTCCTTGGCAATGTGATGGTGTTTAGCTCTGATTCTGCTGGAATGCTTTTCGGCTGACGCTCGGCTCTGCAGTAATTTTCATTCAGTGCTGCTTCTACTTTTCCAGTGGATGGTGCTGGAGAAGAACACGCTGAGTCGGCAGGCTGAGGAGATAGGCTATCTCTTCTGTTACTCCTGTCATTGTCATCATCATCATCACTGGACAAAATGACTACGAGTATAAAGAAAATTCAAAATTTACATTAAAATTTTATTTGCAATGTAATTTTATAATTCATTTCTATCAGTTAAAAAGTAAATAATCAGTGGGAAATACCCGATTTACTTTGAATCTCCTCCAGACAAAATTAATAAAAATGAAGATAAAATCCTTTATCTGACAAAAATTAAATTAGAAGAAAGCATACAACTTGGCATCTTTTAAAAAATACACAAATGTTAAGTTCATTCTATAGCCCATTACCACTAACCCAGACAGACATCAGTAATTTACAAGAATTAAATGTTTATCAGTTAAGTCTATTTCAGAGTTCCAGTAAGTTGAAAGTGTAACAGTAATTTATATATACAAATTATTCTGAAAATCACATCTCTTAAATATGTGAAACTTCATGTGACCAAAAAAATTTATCACAAAAAGAAATTGCTAAAATTATACAGTGCCTATGCTCAATAAATCTTGTTGAGCAAATGAACACAGAAAGAAAGAAATACATTATGAAGGTAATCTGCTCTTACACTTTTTTTTTTTTTTTTTCCCGGTACTGGGGATCGAACTCGGGACTTTGTGCTTATGAGGCAGGCAGCACCACCACTGAGCTAAATCCCCGGCCCTCTGCTCTTATACCTTATAGTCATTACTGAAACTTAGCAAACCCATCTCTATATTATTCCCTGGAACCACCCATACTGTATTTGAGTAAAATCCTAATTTCTCACTATGGTTTAAAACCTGGCCCCTATTTGTATACCTTTCCCAATCTACTCCAATTCTCTCTTTATGCTCAAAGAATACTAGCCAATCAGTATTTTTGTTTTTCAAACACCACAAGCTTGTTCCCTTTACCTTCCAACTCTCTGTATTTTTATCAACAAACACTAGCTTAAATGTCACTTCTGACAACTCAGTCTAAAGTAAACCCAGAGATATCAAGTCACACCAACTGATTCAAATTTTGTTGCTCTTTGTTGTGAATGTTTTACTTACTCACTTGTCTTTCCTCTCTACATACAAACCATGACATTAGGACAGTCTTATTCAGTGCTATATACCAAGAATCTAAAACATGCCACACATGTGTACACACATGCACATTAAAATATCATGTGAAGAACACATGAACTTGTAAGTACAGTCTTTAAGTTTCCTATACAAAAATCTGACTTGATATTTATTGATTACTGTACATTTTCCAGGCTATCAGACTTACATCATTCTGCTTATTTCTTTTGTTGTTCAGTTTCAGAAGCAAATGCAGATGCTGGATATATTTCAGAGCTGGCTATGTGGCTGTCTCTCTTCTTTATGAAATTGTGGACAATAATTGTTGCAAGGAGCAAATGATATATATAATGCTTGGCACAGAGTCTGATATGTATGCATGTTATGTGTGTATGTAAATATATATGTACTTTTACAACCACACATGTACAGTCTCTAATATAGCTATTAGAAAGTCCATGGACTATATTTTGAAAACCTACATAGAAGTATATATTAAAAATAAAGCCCAGTGTCCTGTCAAGAATGTTTTATGATACCTGAGAGCCACTAAAACTTCTGAATCTGTACTGTATATCAAAAACTTAAAACCTCAGCCAGGTGTGGTGATGCAGCCCTGTAATCCCAACTACTTAGGACGCTGAGTCAAGAGCATCTCACATTTGAGCCAGTCTGGGCAGTTTAATGAGAACTTCTCAAAATAAAATTTAAAAAGGGGTTGGGATGTAGCTCAGTGTCAGAATGCTTACCTAGCATGTGCAAGGCCCTAGGTTCAAATCCCTGTGCCATAAAACAAACCACAACAAAAAACCCTTAAAGCCCCAATGCTTTCAGAGGATGGTATAATACAGTTTTGTATTACAATAAGTAAGGGTTGTGATTAATGTTGCCATGATTACAAAGCAAATAGGAATAATGTACGAAGATGTTATATAATTCAACAAATGTTCTCATAGTTGCTTTTATTCTTTTTTTTTTGGTACCAGGGATTGAACTCTGGTCCTTGTGCTTGTGCAGCAGGTGGCAAAACCACTGAGCTAAATCCCTGGCCAACTGCTTTGATTCTATATGAAAAAAACCACATATGATCTTGTCTCAGGATATGCTATGAATTTAAATTGTGCTCCCATACAATCTATATTTTGAAGCCCTGACCTACAATGCGACTATATTTGGAGATAAGGCCTTTACGGAAGTAAAAAAAGGCCAAGTGAGTTCCTAAGGGTGGGGCCTTAATCCAACAGAACTAGTATCTTTGTGTGTGTGGTACTGAGGATTGAACCCAGGGCCTTCACAGGAGCTACATACCCAGTGTGAAGCGCA
>NW_004624819.1:2716145-2760070 GCF_000247695.1 Heterocephalus glaber | reverse complement strand
CCCCGCTTTAAACCATTTTGAGATAAGATTTTGCTAAATTGCCCAGGCTGGCCTTGAACTTGCAATCCTTTTGCCTCAGCCACCTAGTGTGTCAGTATTACTGGAATGTGACATCACACCCAGCTCAGAATAGTGTCTTTCTAAGAAATGGAAGAGACACCAAAGATCTCCTGCTACCATAAAGAAAACAATTTTTTTTTAAGTCACCTAATCAATGTTTTCCTGTAATAGCAACCTAAAAGCAACTAATACAGGGTACTTCGTGCTTATTTTTTAAATGTTCATTCGTATCTATATCCATCAGCATTTTTTCCTGCTCACTTAATATTGGGCTCTACTTCAGAATTATTGTATCAAAGATGCCTGTTCCAGCCATGAGCAGTGGCACACACCTGTAATCCCTGCCCTTAAGGAGATTGAGGGAGGAGGATCAGTGTGAGTTCCACTTAGACAACTGAGTGAGACCGTTTCAGAACGAAAAATAGATACAAATTTAAGAATGGTTAAGCATATTAAGAAAGAAGCTGAAAATTCTCTTTTTAAAAACCAAACTCTAACAGTCCTTATGTATGTAACATTATGAAGTTACTTAATTTCCATAAGCCTCATTTTAAATTGGAAGTATATTGGAACCTACTTTACACAACTGTGAAAATTAAATTAAAACTGGAGTATATAACAAATCTTTATCCCAAAGCAGGTCACACAAATGTGTAAATGACGTCTTTTATAATATAACATATTTTTATAGTGAACTATATTTTTCCATATAATTTAATGGAAAATACTTAGCCTCCCCCCCTTCTTTTTTTGTAGTAATAGGCCTTTTAAAATATTTTCTTTTCTTTCTTATTTTTGGTACCAGGGATCAAACTTGGGACCTTTCACTTGTGAGGCAGGCATAAAATATTTTCTTTTGATAAGGGGCTCACTAAATTACTGTTTCCCAGGCTGGGCTCTCCTCAGCTTCCCAGAGTACTAGGATTACAGGCATATACCACCATGCCTGGTGCTTCATTTCTTCTTTTTTAAGCATGGGAACAGAGCAAATTTATGCTTTCTGGCGTTAAATCATGGCTGATATTATCCCATACTAAGCCCCAAAATATAAACTGTTTTAAGGCACCTCAGAATCACATGAATTTTATTTCCTTATATTATCAACCTACATGGTTGAAAATATAATAATTTTTTAATCTATATGATTAAAGACATAGTTAGTTTTTTCCCCTTAACTTATCAACCTTGAGTTACCAATTTGTTTTTCTTTCTTTCTTTTTTTTTTTTTTTCTGGTACCGAGGATTGAACTCAGGACCTTGTGCTTGCAAGGCAGGCATGGCGCCACCCAGCCCTTTCGACTTGCCAATTTCTAATTCTCCTCATACTGGTAATCTCCCAGGATCTTAAATTTGGTTTGGTGATATTATATAGTAACTGCCTAATAAGTGAGAGCTCTTTTCATGTATTATTATTATTATTTTAATAAACAACCTCAACATTAGGAAAGATTCAAATGATATTAACAACATGTACTATTGTAGAGGTATACCACCAACATGTATCATAAGCTATTTAGCCAAGTATTATCATTGAAATATCTTCTTTCTTGGCAGTAGTGGGGATCAAATCCAGGGGTATTCTACCAGCCAGCTCCATCCATCCATCCATCCATCCATCCGTCCATCCGTCCGGCCATCCATTTAGCCAATGTTTTGCAGTACTGGGGATCAAACTCAGCAGCATCCTACCACTCAACTACATCCTCAGTCTTATTTATTTATTTATTCATTCATTTTTAAAATTTTTGAGACAGAGTCTCACTAAATTGTTCAGTAGGACTCAAAGTTTCAATCCCTCTGGCCCAGCCACCCATTGAGGAGATTATAGGTATGTACCACTGAGCCTGGGTTCATCATAACAAAGTATCTTGGTTGGACAGCCATAATAGTTACTTCTTTTCTTTACTGGAAAAAAAAAAAAGTAATGCACGGGAATGGTCTGAGGCTTTCACACTGCGTTGAATTAAAATAGAGCTTGGCATATTTCTGAGCTATTGAAAAAAATTCATAATTTTCCCCCATTATTTACCAGTTGTGAAAAGAATGCTTTGGAACCTCAAGCAACCTCTATATATTAACAAATGAAGAGCTTTCTCCTCTACCTTTCCCCTTTCTTGAGGGACTAAGGGAGTACTACAGTGAACTGTTGATTTGAATATATTTCAGTATTTATGATTGTTTTTGTGACTTTTTTAGTTCCTGTGTCCTTTTGACAAGCTTATAGTACTTTTTGACTGCTTCCCTGCATCCAAATTATGGCTAGATGGAAGATTACCTTCATGTGTGTTACATGCCAGATATGAAGCAAGCTACTGTAGTTCTTTGAGCAGCTCTAGTTATTTTTATACAAAATGGCATTTTAAAATACATTCATACAAAAATACAATATATATAAAACAAAAGAGTTGTTAATTTATTTTCTTTTCCCTTAAGAGTTTGCACTAAGTACGTATTTTCTTTGGGTAAAGCTAGGGAATACGTATTTTATGTTGAAGATAAAATACATAATAAATTTACACTATTATCTCCAAATGAAACTTCAACTTAATGACTTTTTACTTCTTTAATTTTACTTTTGCATTCTTTTTTTTTTTCAACTTTTATTTTCTATTAGCATCTTTGCAGAACATAATCACATTCCTTGTGCAGAGCTGGCCCTATTTCTTTAACACTGTGACTGAGGTAGAAGAAAAAAAGGTAGAAAAGAGCCAAGGAAACTATAGTTTTTACGTTTGATCAAATTTACCTAAGGTCACCATATCCGTACTCCCTAGGCTTGGGACCAGGCATTCTAGAAACTTAAGACTCAGCCTATCTCCTTCTCATATATGTGTTAGTTTACTATGGCTAGAAAATTTATAAAGACAGATTGGTCAATGTCTTAATTTCCTTAGAAAAAGGGGGATTAGCAGGGACCTAGAGGCTGGACACGCAGATGAGCAATAAGTAACCAAGAGGAGGACAAAGCTTGGCATCTCTGCCTTCAATTTTTTGGTCACTTTTACTACCTTAAACTTTAGGTTAGATTCCTGCTCAACTCTACATATAGGCATGGTGGTTACTTAAGGAGTGTCTATATTACAAGATTTACTAGCCCTAGATTTACCTAGCCTATCTTATCCCCCATCAAAATTCAGGACACCACAATAAGAGTAACTAAAGTAATTTTCAGGGACATGCAATTGTCAGATTTTACAATGTCCAGTTCCAGATCCACAGGAGTGACCACTAGAAGTCTCCAGTCATTGTTCCTAAACCTACAATTACCTTGGGTTCTAGGAAAACCAGACCCTCCCAGTTCACCCCATGAGGTCACCTCCCCAAATGGGAGCAATTATCCCAAAACAGAACTCTCCCTCCTTCCCAAGCAAGAATCATCTTAGGGGAATCAAATTGCTCTTCATGCCGTAAGGATTCCTCTGGAGCCACACAACCAGAGCTAAGACAGTGGCCAAGAAGACTCGAGCCCATGCCAGCAAATCCACAAGGCTGACCTTGTTCTTTTATGAGCAGTCAGTCTGAACCTCATCATCAGAGTGTGCTGCTCAAGCTGGACTTCTTCTTTCTAACTCTGCCTGTGCCCACACTGATGGGCCTTAAAATCCTTTATATAACAAGAGTGAACAAATGTACTCCTGGGCAAAATTGAGGTTCCCATCTACTCCTTGGGGGACTGCCCCAAACCTTGGTGACAGGACAATGACGTAATTATTAATTTGCATTATCAATACATCTTGGGTTACATGGTGAGCTCAGGGCCAGCCTGGATTACACAGCAAGGTCTTGTCTCAGAAAAAAACGAACAAAAATAAAAACTGCATTCATTTTCTCAACCTGTATAATGTAGTCTTGTCTGCACCTTGCTTTACTCAATTAAAATCCTGGAAATCATTCTACACAGGATTTTATCACACCACTCCTCCTGTCCCCTTTATAGTCATGCACTCAATAGTTATTCAATCAGTCCCCAGTTGTTTATTAGGTTGATATAAGTATTATTAAAAAGAACAAAATTAACCCAGGTGTGGTAGCTAGCACACAACTACAGTCCCAGGTATTCAGGAGTCTGAGGTAGGTGCAACACTTGAGCCCAGGAATCTGAGCCTTGGAAAAACCAAAAAGAGCAAAAACACTTACTTGGATCATTTAGGTCTGACAGGCTTGTTTTTCTTTCTTTCAAGTTTGTAATTTTGGGTATTTTTGCCCCTGGTAAAATGACTTTTCCATTAGTCTGTAAATAATTATGTCTACTGCCATCATGACTCACAATTATATCAATTGGAACCTTTTCCACATTGTTCCCATAAAACTTCTTGGTTGTTAATCCTGTGTTTTGTGACTTTTGTCCTCCAGCATTTTGATGAATTGACGTTCTTAATAATGGTCCAGTAGATTCATTCAAAGTTACAGCTTGTCTGCAATTTCTTTGCAAATCATTATGAAAAATAATACCACAACTTTGGCATTTGGTTTGATTTTCTTTTTCCTTTCCACATTTTGGACAACATTCACGTTGTTTAGAAACCTTAAATTCCAAAAAGAACAAAAGAAAGAAAAGATATTGATATTTTACTTCAAAGTCAAGATACTCCCTTAAAAATGTCTCAAAACTCAGTTCTTATGCCAGGTGTGGTAGCACATGCCTGTGATCCCAGCACTCGGGAGGCAGAGGCAGGAGGATCACAGCGAGTTTGAGCCTAGCCTGGGCTACACAGTGAGTTCAGGGCCAGCCTAAACTACAAAGTGAGACCCTGTCTCAAAAAAACCAAAGCGGAAAAAAAAAAAAAAAATCAGTTCTTGTTTTATTTCCTTGGCTAAGAGGAGACTCTAAATAAGTTATGATACTTGGAATTCAGCATCAGAATGCTGGTAAGAATGTCAAGATCACAGGATTTCAGCAGTCAGGTATGGGTAAGCTAACTCCATCTTTGAGTCTGAGGAGGCAGGGTATGTGAGAGCATCGTACAGTCAGGTGACCACTGGCTCTAACACTATCCCATAATAAAGGCAAACAGGACACATTTAAGGGAAAAGAATTATTATTTTTTTGGTACCAGGGATCAAACTCAGGACCTTGCGCTTTCGAGGCAGGCGGCGGCACCACTGAGCTAAATCCCCAGCTCCAGGTATTTCTTTTATACAATTGATACTAAAACAGAAAAAGCACATCCCTATGATTAAAATGCCCAATATTAAGATATAGAAGCAAATACATTTTGAACTATTAGCATAGGAACATGTACCTTGGAATTATTTCCAGGAATTAGGAACAAAATGCTTATCAGCTGAACTGAATAAAATATTAAAATTTTCATAATAAAAAGTATTTTATCAACCTAGTGATTTAAAAACTAGTATCTTAATACTGCTCAATTAGTTTTAGTAAAATATATATGAAAGTAAATTTTTATAAAAACTTTATTTGAAGTATAGTTTCCTTTTGAAAACAAAAATAGACTAAAATCTCATTTCCTGTCTTTTGGTCTGTGGAAAACTTGTACTAATTAAACAACATCAAAATACAAACATGTGGGTGTAGCTCAGTGGTAGAGTGCTTGCCTAGCAGGCTCAAGGTTTGAGCCTCAGCACTGGTAGGAGTGGGTGGGGTGGGGCAGGAGTTACAAATTAAATATCACAAACTATCTACAGCTCTCCACACAACTCCATTAAATAAAAAGGAGCCTGTCTTTGATGAGACAACACTAAGACAATGTCATTTTTAGTACATATCAAGATGTTTAACTCCATTAAATTCAAAGATCTTATTTTCTTATAAGAAGCACATAGTGAGGAGATTCACAGACTACAAATGGGAGGAAAAATCACTACCTTTGTTAACAAAGATTACTTAGAGGCTAGCTATGATACTTAATTTCCACTAAGAAAAAAATAAGGACAATTGACATGGAAATAAAGAATAAAAAAGGAAGATTTTAGGCTTTAAAAAATGTTTTCAGCTGATATGCCCAGTGGAGGAATGCTGCTATGATGGTATTTCCTCCTTCCTCATTCTCCTTCACCAGGGCCAAGCAGTGGAAGATGCCAGTATGGTCTTAGCCAAGTGTAGGTTGGCAATCATTCCCAATGCAGAGCATAAAGATTCATGGCAATTAAATGTAACATATGATTCTGAATTGGATCCAGTACCCATAAAGGACATTATTTATGTGACATCTCAATGAGGTTTGTCAAACAGATGGTTATTTTTCAATTGCAAGAGCTGAGAACTTTTTTAATACAGAATCACAACTTCCCTTTTAAACACACACACACACAAAAACACAAGTATTAAGTGTTAAATGGGTTAAGTGTTAGAAGGGCATCATGCCTACAAATTACACTAAAATGATGCATCTAGGTATATGTGTATGAGGGAGAAAAAGGGAGAAAAAAAAAGGAGGGAAGACAATAAAGCAAATGTGGAAAATGGGAATTTGAGAAGAGAATATGTGGATATCCTGTCTATTCCCACCAACACTCTGTAAATTTAAAATGAATTCAAAAATATTTTGGTAGACAAATTATTGTAATGTGTTACAGGGATAAAATGATAAATTGTTTTTTTCAGAAAAAATTCCATATTCTGGACAGATAAAAAATGGTGTATTTGACTAGAAGTGGCTTCACCTAGCATGAGTTAGATGGCAGGAGTTTGATCCTGGAGTTTGATCCCCAACACTGCACTGTAAAAAAAAGAAAAAGTCTACTGAAAGTAGAAAAGTTTGCTTAAATAACTTTCCAGGTTTTCTCTGGTCCTATGATAAAAGATCATCTGGAATTTAATATGCACTAAAAGTAGTATTAATAAAAATTCCACCTGATTAGTAACAAAGAATAATTTCTCTACCCACCTCTAAATGGGTTAAAAATTTTTTTGAAGGAGGAGTCAGAGAAGTAGGCTGGTATGTACTACATTGCCGTTTCTGTTGTACTTTCCTCTTAATTTCAGGCTCTACATGTGATTCAGACTGTTCTGTTTTCTTCATTGTACGTTCTAAAGGAAGGAAAAACACAAAAGTGTTGAAATTAAATTTAACAAATTTCTCATGATTCCTGTTTTAAAAAATAAAACCACTAACTTATATTCCTAAAGACTGTTTTAGTTAAAGTAGTGTCTCAATGTGCATAATAAAAAATAAGCAGAACTTGAAGCTTAAGTCAGCAGAGGGCCTATTTCTCTTGCACTTTTAGCTCCTCAGCAGGATCTCCACACTCCAGGCCACTTCATCACGTATGCTGTTGCTCTCCTCAGGTTACTGTGTGCTACTAAAACTACAGAAGCATTCCTGCACTGAACCACATACATATCCTTAGTAATGAGGGAAAAAAAATCTGAATTCAAACTTTGGGTGCAACTGTTTAAACAAAACTAAGTTCAAACAGTTTGAATTTAAGAAATACAGAAGATAATTCTCCTCATTCTTTCACTGTAAATTTTAATGCCCTGTCCACATAATCCCAACCTTGCTAAATACTTCTATGCCCTATCTTTAATATTCTTTTTTAAGAATAAAACATTTCATAATATTTATTTTGATATTCAGTTCCATTTAGAAGCCTATAAAATCATTTTTGCTCAGCGAAACCATACAGAGGCTAAGTGATTACCATCCTCTCAGCTTTTGCAGCTTTGTATTAATGAACAGAGCTAGATATTAACCATGGACTATTCCTTGCTTCTTCTTAATCCTCTACTTCAGATGCTTAACTCTTGCCCAAACTCCATTTTTGCTCTTTTCAAATTCTTCTCCACTAAGGAGCTGGGTATGGTGGCGCACATCTGTAGTTTCATCATCTGGGAGGCTGAGGCAGGAGGAGTTTGAGGGTAGCCTGGGCTACATAGGGAGATCTTGTCTCCTAAAACCAAAATGAAAAAAAAAAAAGTACTTCCCCACTATTGCCAAAGTGTTCTAACACAAAAATTTGATGCTGTTGTCCTAACAATTAAAGTATTTCATTCCAGCAGCTAAGGTGAAAAACAATCTAAATCCCACCTTGGCAAACAAATATTCTTGATGATGCTCCAGTCCTACTTCCAAACTTTACCTCAAAGAGGTACAATTCTCCATGGTGTTTTCTCTTTTACCCTCTTACACATGTTCTCTTCACAAGCAAGGCCAATCCAATCCATCTGGTGAACGCAAAGCTTTCTTTGCTAAAAAGCTGTCTTAGTCCTACCCTTGCCACAAGAAGCAATCCTTGAAGTTTCCATAACACTTTATCTGTGCATGCATAAGCATTCATTTTATTTTGTTGCATTTATTTGTACTGATCTGTTTTCCTTAGTAATAGCTCTGAAAGAGCAGAAACCATGTTTTAGTCACATGTTTTCCTAGCATCTAGAAACTGCACATGGTATGGATTAGACAACCACATGGATTAGTGAACCACATGGGAGACAACACCGTATGATACATTAAAAAAATTAAACTACACGAGTGGGGGTAAGACATGATGTTCTCATGTCATCTCTGAATGTGGCTTACGCTTTGTCACACAGAGATGATGATTCACGCACAGATCTAGAATCTTACAAACAGCCTGCTGGTATGGAGACAAACCAAAGATGCTTTTTTTTTTCCCTCCCATGATGTTTCACCTGAGGTTACAGAGAGGCCTTGGCCATGCAGAGCATTCAAGTGTTAACTATTTCCATGAGGGCTAGCTTACTTTATTAATTGGATATAAACAAGCAATTTCCATACAAGTGATTATTAAAGCACTCCAAGGTGGCACGATGAGTAAAACAACAGAGGCAAAAAGTATTCTTACAAAATCAGAAAATATGCAAATGCAGTTACCCAGAACATACCAATTATTTGTGAAATTTAATTTACAACAGAGCAGTCTTAAAACTCAGCCACCCAAGCAGGGCACAGTGTTCCATCTTCTTAAGGGGCTGAGCTGGGAGGGCCATTTGACTGACCCCAGGAACTAGAGACCAGCCTGAGCAACAAAGAGGGGACCTATCTCAAAACAACAAACCAACCAAAACCCAAAACACACATCCTCCTCCAGTTTTCTGGCCTTACTAAAATTATTAGTATGCAAAAGAAACCTTTTCCCTCATAAACATATTTTACTAAACTTTGTAAGCTATACAAAACCTGTGTACATCATTTTGCTCAAATATGTATCTGTCAGATCTTAAAAACAAGCAAATTCACCATACAATGTACAAAACAGTACACATAGTACTAAAAAATGGGTGTGTAGTCTTTCCTTACTATCTGTTGGGGACTTGCTCTAGGACCCCTCAAAGATAACAAAATCTGCAAATGCACAAATTACTTACAGAAAATAGGATGCATATAACCTGTGTACCTCCTGTATAATGTGTATCATCTCTACATTACTTATAACACCTAATACACATTATAAATGTATAGAGCTGCCTGTATATAGAGAGAAGAGGTCCGAAGTTGTATTATATTAAAATGATAATAGCAGCCCTTGTGGAGTATGAGAGGATTGTTTTCTTCTGTATATGTGTTACAATAATAAATCAGGTGACTGAGCTATAATCACACAATATAATTTCATTAAAAATGCAATCAAGCTAGACATGGAGGCACATGCCTGCAACTCCAGTACTTTGGGAGGCTAAGATCAGGAGGATACAAGTTTGAGCTTAGTCTGGGAAACTTTTTGAGACAGTCTTGTTAAGTCACTACATTGCCCAGGCTGGCTTGAATCTGTGATCCTCCTGCCTCAATTTCCCAGAGTGCTGGTATTATAGGTGTATGCCAATACACCTGGCAAGCTTTTTAACTACAAAATTGCTAGTAAGTGCTGATGTATGTCTACAAATTATCAAAATTCATATGAAGTGCCTCTTTAAATTCAAAATAAAGGCAAATAGAATTAATCTTAAAACAAATTGCAATCTTCATGAAATAATATATTCAGTATTATGACACTGCTATTCATCCTACACCCAAATATATTTTCACCTACACAACACAAGAGAAGCTAAAAAGAGAGGGCTCTGTTGCCCTTCAATATAGAGTCCACCAAAAAAATGCATACACACTTCAGCAGTTTGCCATACCAATAAATGTCTAGACGCTAATGGCCACTGCTTTGAGTACCTCTTGTAACTGTAAAGATCGAAGGTGACTTGTATTAATCTCACGATGTCTCAATAAATTTAGTATTAAAATATTTATGTTTTTCTTTTCCTGATGTATACATTTTTCAGTGGACTCTATTTAAATAAAAGATGCAGTATCTCAATGTAATTCTTTCAAAAAAATTTACAAGTTAAATGTACCAACATCTCTCTCCTGAATTTGCAAGTATTGCCCATGTGAACCTCATTTATTTATCAGCCTGCAGATATAAAGAACCATGTAAAGAGATACAACTCTTCCCTACACAGGAATTAATAAATATAAGAGATGAAAGTAGAAAATGACCATTAGCCAAACATCAACCAATAACTGCTGCCAGCAAGACCCACCAATAAGCTGAGAGTGGTGGTGCATGTCTCTACTTCCAGCTACTTGGAGACTGAGGCTAGTTCACAAGTTCTAGGCCAACCTGGGCAATGCAGCAGGACCCTGTTTCAAATTAAAAAAAAAAAGCCGGGTATGTGGCTCAGTGACAGAGCCCTTGCCTAGTGTGTGTGAAGACCTGGGTTCAACCACCAGTACTGCAAAAATAGAATAAAAAAATAAAGATCCACCAATGGATGCTAATAAAATCAGTGGGTGAAACTTTTAAGGAAAAGTAGAATAATTCCATAGTCTTGGAACATCTCATTTAGTATCTTTATTAAGGACCAAGGGGAAAACTATTTTACAGTGAAGAAATCCAGCATAAACTACCTTAACCAACTGATCAAGGTATGCATCACCAGTAGTAAGGCATATGAATGTCATGTAATCCTTGATATCATGCCCTGAGAAGAGGTGCAACATCCCTTCTGTGAATCTTGTCAAAATGCATACAGTCAATCTTATAATGAGACACCATCAAACCCAAATGGAGGAGGCATTACCCAAAGCAGCTGAGTCTTCAAAATTGTGAAGGAAACTAAGAAAACCTGACAACTAAATGAAACTGGATCCTGGAATGAAAAAGGGACATTAGGAAAAAACTGATGAAATGTGAACAAGAACAATAGTTAATCTTACGCCAATGCCAATTTATTAGTTTTGATAAATGTACTACTGATTAGAAAGATGTTTGCATCAGGGAAAGCTGGGTTAAGGATAAAAAGTCATCTCTTTGGTTGTGAAAGGCTTCAAGCTCAAACTTTCCACTGCTTGAACAGCAAAGTTTGAAAAACTGCTCAGAGTTCATAACTTTGCTTGACAGTCCAACTAAAATTCAGACTTGAAAAATCCTGTATGGGGCGAGAGTGAGTCACTTGTTGCGTCTCACTGGACAGAAAGGAACGACACTTCCTCAGGGCCACTCTCGCCCAGACAACATACAGTGAGTGCTTGTGTTAGTGTGTTAAAACATTCGCCATTGGGCTTTTTTTCCCTCTTTATTTGCATAAACTATAACCATGGCTCCAAAGTTTGTGATACCAACAGTAAAGCTAAGAGGAAAACTGTTAGAACCACAATACAGTCAAAGAAAGAAATTGTGAAATTTGTTAAACTCCTGGAAAAATAAATCTGTAAGTGTAATTTTTGGGCTCCAAACCAATTTGGTTTTTCATTATTTCTTATGGGAAAAATATGTTCACTTCTTGAACTTCTCAGTGTTCAAACCTGAATTTGGAATGAATTGAGTTTTACAACTGAGGTATCACTATATTTTAAAATAAAGTTAACAACAACAAAGATTAATACTATTACTTCATGAATGGTCTTTAATTAGTTATTTGTAACTAAATTATGAGTATCTAAAATTCTATCACTTAAACTCTCTATAATGCATTTGTTCAATGGGAATGATAATACTTGCACAATTCTGAGGATTAAAAATGAATAATAATTTCTATATGAAAAATAATATGAGAAATAATAATTTCTATATGATTGAATAATAATAAAATACAATGACAAAAGCATGGGATTTGGCATCAAACAGGCCTAGGTTCTGATACCAGTTCTACCATTTGCTAGCTCTGCATATTTCAGCAAGCTATATAATCACCCTGAGTCTCAGCTTCTTCCTCTGTACAAAACACAGGGAAAAGATCAATTCAGGTGTAGAGATTTTGGGATGGAAGTCAGGATAACAGTAAATAATGAATGTAAAACATTAGACTTAGCATCTGGTACAGATGAAGAGCTTAACAGAGATAGAAAGTGTAACAGAATGTTGAAGGCAGTCACTATTACCAAACTAAATAAATATGAGCATAATTATGTACTGCAAAGTATAATAATTCATATTCAAAGTGGGTGCAATAAAGTAGAAAATATGCCTGCTTCACAAAACAAACTTAGCTATTAAGAAAACCTAGCTATTTAAAAATAATTAGATTTTGGAACTTAGTGCCATGAGAACCTTTTAAACAAGCAAAGTCCTGGGAAAATCAAGGAGGACACATATTAAGAATCAATATTTTGGGCTGTGGATTTAGCTCAGTGATTCCGCCACCTGCCCCACAAGCACAAGGATCCGAGTCTGAACCCCAGTACCAAAAAAAAAAAAAATCAATATTTTTGGTGTGGGGATTTAGCTCAGTGGTTCCGCCACCTGCCCCACAAGTGCACAGTTCCAAATTCAATCCCCAGTAAAAAAAAAAAAAAGGAATCAATATTTTAGATAATGAAAATCCATTTGATGGTGAAATATTTTTCATAAATGTCATCTGTCCTTATTTTAGCATTAATGAGTTTATTGAAAACTATTTCACAACAAAACCCAGTATTTCATATATACTAATATATGTATATAATTTTTACAAACATATTTCTATTCACACTGTTTCTCCAACATCTATTATTAACACTTTTTCATGAGATGTCCTCATTTTAATTTAGTTCCCTAATGCAACCTATATTTTAGGATCAAATCATTAACTGAAAAGACAACATTGCAATACAGTTCCAGGTCTTCTACACTCAATTTTTAAAAAAACACAAATCATACTCACAGGACTGTGTTGTATTCATAGGACCGCAATCACCACAACAGTATCACATCCAAGTTAAAATTCTCAAATCATTTATCAAAATTTTTTAATATATTTTTATTATATGTAGGAACATTCTAAACTCAGTCTTATTTCTACTTATACCTTTCATTCACAACACAAAACTCTGAACAAGTGTAACAAAACTATATACTTACCAACACCTTGGGCCCGACTTAACCTTACAAGATTAATTTCAACTTTTTGGACATGAGGTGGGTATTCTTTCCTAGAAAAGGAAATTTATATAGTTTACTTAAACAGGAAATGCAGTTTTCAAAGTGAAAAAGTTAAGGGGATACTTACAATACATTTACTAAAAGTAAATTAGCTTCTTTGTCATATAGAGTGATACTACAAAATAGTAAAACCATAGCTAGATATGGTGACATATGCCTATAATCCCAGGTACTTGGGAGGCTGAGGCAGTAGGACCACAAGTTGAAGGCCAGCCTGGGCAACTCAGTAAGACCCTGTCTCAAAATAAAATTTAAAAAGGGATGGGAATGTAGCCTAGTTGTAGAGCATTTGCCTAGCGTGAGAGAGGCCCTGGGTTTAATCCTCAGCCCCATAAGGAAAAATCAAAAACCAAAACCCAAAAATCAAAAGGTTAAAAAACTGCGTTATATAAATATACTAAAGCTTAGAGCATTACGAGATCCCTAACAAACAATGATTATTTTACTCAAATTGTCAATCTATCAGACACCATAAGAGGCAGACAGTTGAATAAAAATAAATTCAGATCATCATCCTTTCATAACAGTCACTGTTTTATTTTTATTCTATTTTAAAAATTATTTTTTGAGACAAGGTCTTGCCATGTTACCCAGGCTGGCCTCAAACTCTTGGGCTCAAGCAATCCTCCTGCCTCGGCCTTCCAAATAGCTAGTTCCCATTTGTCTTAAAATATTACATTACTTTGTCAAACTTCATGTACAATCAATTTTTAAATAGAATTCTTAGTAGCTAGATGTCGAAAATACTACATCCATATATCTCAAATCCACTAATTTTGGGAAAAAGCAAAAGCCCTATATCTAGCTGTGGAATAAAAGCATTATATAAGGAAAACTACAGAAGTGTGACAGACTAGGGAGCTACAATTAGTTACTTTCCCATCCTAAATAAAAGCTGCTGAAAGCATCAGAAAATCAAGATATTTTATTTATTTATAAATCTATTTACACTACTGACCAATTTTTCTATTCATGACATTTCAATTAATCAAATATCCCAAAAATTTTTCTTGAAAGGATTTCGTATTCCTATGTTATAAGTCAAAATGCAAAATGAAAACAAACTATGAAAACCACAAAAGGAGAAAATATTAACAGTGTTGATAGTGTATCTGGAAAGCAACAAATATAGAGTATCATATGCCAAGTACTGGACTAAGTGCTTTGTATCTATTAATCCTTTTACTGCACAAAATAATCTTGTAAGGTGCATACTATTAGCACTTTATAGATGAGGAAAGTGAGGTACAATTAGGTTAACGAACTTGCTCATGGTCACACAATTAAATGGCAATATCAGAATCTGAATATTGTCAAATTGCATCAGTACTGAGGGCAACATCAGGTCCAACCAGACAATTTCCACTCTGGTAAGATTTTAAGATTTGTGAGGATACAAATTTTGAAGATGAAAAATTACCTTAGATGTAGTAGGTGCCATAAAAAAAGGTTACATTTTCAGCTCCTAATTGCAATCTTAGAACTATAATAAAATGTGTATTTTTATACTGTGTACATTTTCACGCTAAAGCATTACATAGGGCTGGGAATTTAGCTCAGTGGCACCGTGCCTGCCTCACAAGTGCAAGGTCCTGAGTTCAATCTCCGGTAGTGGTGGTGGTGGGGGGCACAAGAATTATATACAGATATAATGGTCTTACTCTTAAATAATTGCATTCTAATGCCCAGTTTTTATAATTCTACATTTTGAAAAAATAAAAATGCTAACTTTAAAATGTAACACAGAAGCAGTGAATCTGAAGCAAATACAGTAATACTGTTATGGTAAACTCCCCAGTAAGTTTATAGTTTTAAAAATTAAAGGGCTGGGGATTTAGCTCAGTGGTTCTGCCACCTGCCTCTCAAGCTCAAGGACCAGAGGAGTATGATCCCCAGTACCAAAAAAAATATATATATGGACCACAAAAAAGTAGATATTTTAAAGTACTACAGATTATTAACAAGTTACAGGGTGGCTATGAAGTCTGAAAATACAGATTTCTTTTTTTAGTTTTAATTTGCTTAATTACTTTATATTAGGATATGCCAAAAGCACAGGCTTATTCGGTGAAAATAACTAACACAAATGCTCTGAAAGAGTAAATCATATAGACATGTACAGGGATTGATGAAAATGCTGCACTAATAAACTATAATTTTTTTGTCAGATATAGTGGTATACACCTGTAATTCTAGCACTCTGGGAGGCTGAGGCAGGAGGGATCATAAGTTTGAGTCCACTCTGGGCAACTTACTAAGACTGTCTCAAAACAAAATATTTTAAAAGGGTCCAGGCATGGTGACACACGCCTGTAATCCCAGCACTTGGGAGGCTGAGGCAGGAGTACTGTCCCATAATGAGTTCAAGGCCAGCTTGAACTACATAGCAAGGCTGTTTCCAACAAAAGGCTAGGGCTATAACTCAGTGTAAAGGCCCTGTTAATCCCTAGTAATGCAAAAACTAAACAAACTACAAACTTTGCAGTCCAACACACAGTGCATTACTAATGAGGATTACCACAATAAATACATCATGTAATATCTAAAACCTTAGCACGAACTGTAATTTAATATTAAATTACTATGTACACCTGTTTCTATTTCCCGACTTTATAACCACCCTTTTAATATTTGCTACATTTTCCTATACAGCTAGAAAAAATTAAGTTTTATTTTTAAAAGATGAATTGCAAAAATAAAGGCATCTCAAATTTAATACAAGAATATAAGATGTTTAAGATAAAAAAGTGTTTGGTACAAGAATTGAAATAATTTTCTAATCATAAGCTATCTTATCTCTTTTGAAACTCAGTTTTTTAAAAATTTTTTAATTTTTTATTAGTGATCCAAAAATCAAAATGTATGTTAACTTTTTTCAGACAGGGTCTTGCTGTATAGTTCAGGCTGGCCTTGAACTCTGTAACCAAGGGTGGTCTCGAACTTGCAGCAATCCTCCTGCGTCAGCCTCTCGAGTGCTGGCTTACAGGCATGCACCACCACACCTGGCTCTGTATGCTAACTTCTTGATCTGAGGGATTTTTTTCTGTTAGAGACACAAATATCAATCTCCAAAATGCTAAGAAGCTGAAGCCTAGAATTTAACTTTTTCACTGGATATTTCTTTTCCACCCCAAACCAACTAGAGTTAGGGAAACTTCTTCTATGGCAAAACATACATAATGCAAAGTTCACAAAAACACAGAATATTAATTTGTAGGTCATCCATGCTAATCATCTCTGTATCATTCCAATTTAGTAGATGTGCTGCTGAGGCAGTGTTTCTGGTACCACCATCCTTTTTCCTAATAAGTTCCTAAAATGAGCCATTTCTTCACATTCCTTTTACTGCAAAGAAGTACTTTATAAAGGCAGGATCTGGAGAATGTTTTGTTTTTTGGCCTTGCTTTAAAGGTAGCTCTTTTATTAGTATTTCCATCACTTGCAAACGATGTCAAAAGATGCAAATTTCTGCTGGGTGGTGTCATGCAAGGGAGGAGTATATTGAGTTCCAGGCCAGCCTAGGCTACATAGTGAGTTCAAGACAAGCCTGGACTATGTAGTCAGACCCTGCCTTAAAAAAAAAAAAAGACATAAATGTCTACGAAGAAAACTATTCATCAGTTAGAAACTCTTATTCTAATCATTTTTAACTGATAAAGCAGTTTAATTTTTAAAAAAAGTATTAAAATCTCTAAAAATTTATTCTAACCAAAAGGTTGTTGCATTTTACATATTTTAGGTGTGTTCCTATATTTACTTGTTATACTCTTACAAACTGTGTTTATCTATACCAGTACCATCAAAAAAAAGAATTTCTCTAGCTTTGTTTGCACTTCTCTTGTGGATCTAAACATGCCTTTACTTGCAAATTGTTATTTTATGATTCTTGTAAGCAATACAGTACAATGAAGTTTAATCAAACCAGTATATCTTATTAAATATATTCAACTGGATTACAATTACTGTAACAGTTAACAGGATTCTTGTTTTGCTTTCATCTGATTTTATTTTTAGATTTGTATATTTCACTGTTTTTTTCCCTCTTATTTTTATACAATTTTGCATTCATTTGTCCATCCCTCATGCCCCTCCCCCCATGGTTAATTTATCAAAGGACTAGCTATTTTCTTTCTCTCAACCCTTCTTGTACTTGTGGACTTCTGCTGCATTAACATGTTAACATCACTGCAGAAGCTAGGGTATAGTTCAGTGGTAAGGCTACAACTATTTCCTCAAACACCTGTATTGGTGTATCACATCTCTAATAGAATGGGACCTTCAAAATACTTTTATTTTCCTACCTATCCTCTCAAGAAAGGTCTCTTCCAAAATAAAGCTTTTCATTTTTCCACCTTACCCTTTCCCAAAAATGACTGCTTTTGCTTCTGCTTTTTTACCTATCCGACTTGTAAATTTTAGTAAGACAGTTTTGGATACCTAGAGAGTAGGACCAATTTTCCTTTACAGCACATTTCTATTTAGACAGTAGAATATATTGAGTTTTAACTGAATGTCACTCAATCTTTTTGTGCCAATTGTAAATAATTTATATAAAAGATTGTGTTTTAGACTCTACAATATTTATTAGGCAATAACAATTCCCTAACAAAGGTGCTCAGAATGCTTTTATTCCTTAAATATAAATCCAAATTCTTCAGATCAGCTTGGAAAGTCTTTTTTGATCTAGGTCCCAGCTAATCATGAAACATTCTTTTCCTTTAGCTCTACCCTTCAGTTACAGTAGCCCCCACCTTTTTTTTCCTGTTCTTTGAACCTATCCCATGCATTAATAACTAATCTGGAAAAGCCACTCTTATGATCATAAAACAGCTGAGTCCTTATTTAGTCCTTGGTCAAACATTAGCCATGTAATAGTTAAGAATTTCTGTAACAAAGTGTGATCTAAAGAATACCACAGTGTCATGTTATCACACTGCATTCCAATTATACTTCTCTACATTTTAACTTTCACTGATTTTAACTTTTACTTTTACAGTATTAGTGTTTGCCCCATCAGAATGTTAACTACAGCTCTTTTACAGAGTTGTGTATCACTAGATCCTTATGCCTAGAGCACAGCACTTGAAAAATACAAAAAAAAAGTGTATATATAAAAGGTAGTACATAATCAGAAGTGTATTTAATTTTATAAACAACTGTATAAGGATACCAATGTTGTCAAAACAACCACTGGCCACTATGCAGGCCTATAATAATTAAAAACATTCATTTGTTAGCCAAAGTACAAATGTCATAGTTTGAGGATTTGAAGGGTACTGTGGAAAGCTGGGCATGGTGTGCATGCCTGCAAACTTGTAAACCCAACACTTGGTAGGCTAAAGCAAAAGGATTGTGAGTCTGAGGCCAGCAAGACCTTGTCTCAAACAGAAATACACACACACACACACACACACAAGGTACTGTGAACTTATTTCTATTTATGGATTTGACAGCTTGGCTGGTAGCTGAATATACTCAATCTGTTCACTATTTTACTACCTAGTCCTTCCCTAGTGTTTCCATATTCAATTAGTATTTTCTTTACAGTAGGCTTTATTATGCAGCAAGTCAAGTCATTCTTTACCCTTATTTATTTTTGTTTAGAAAAAGTCCTTAATTTGCTCTTCTCAAGTAATCTACTAAATTAAGAATCAAATGTCTTGAAATAACAAACTGACAAGAGACTTTGAACAGAATTGCATTAAACTCACCTTATTTTAAGAAAAAATGGCTCAAATACAAATTCTTACCAAGCAGAAACATAATATATGTCTTAGATTAGGTTCTTTAAATGTATTTATAAGGGGTTAGATAACTAATTTCACAACTGGGTATTCAATTTTAGGTGCTGTGAATGAGATCATCTGCCTTTTCAATATACACTTCAATTGATTACAAGTGAAATTATTATTAATCTTATAGTCTATCACAAGATGGCAACCTTTTAGAGTTTTCAATAATACCAACGACCCACTGCAGTATGCATGCCATAGGTTCATCACCACTGGTCTAGCATCTTATTCAAAAATTTCAATGACTCTTACAATTCTAAGAAAGAAGGTATTATGTAAATATAATTTTATTTTCAGATACCTTGAAGCAGCAATTTAGTTATTATGAACTGGTTCCATCTTTCTACAATTTAGCAGCTCTTATCGAAAGTATCTGAAATTTATTTTTGTAACCAAAGAATTCTTTTTCAGAGATGTATTCTAAGAGATGCAGTTAAAGATTTTATATGAAAAGTGATTCATCAATATGTTTTATCTAATAGTGAATAATAACCAAATGGGCAGATAAATTATGTATATATGTAAGGTAAGTTTTTATGCAGTTATTAAAATTAATTTTCAGAAGCCATCTTGATACAGGGAAGTACTCAGAACATACTGTTAGGTAAAAATTCAGAACACACAGTTATATTTTCATTATGATGACACAGTGTTAAGTATATTAAAAAGTGCATAGGAAATAAGATAAAAAGAAACACATCAAAATCCTAACAATGCAATATTCTAAGAACTTTTTAAAAAATTGTAAAATTTTAAAATGTATTTGGCTTTTCAAACGCACCCTGTAAGTAAACATTTTTGTTATTTCCCACATTTTGATTGTATTCTTTTCATCTTCCTGTTTCCAAATTTTCTACAATATATTTTCTACAATAAAAATATTAAAAACAAATTCTAAATTTAAAAAATCATCCTGTGTTTCAGTTTTATAATGTGTCAATAGATTCTTTATCCAGGGAGAGGAAAAAAAATGCAACAGTTCTAATACTGGAGCACATATTCCTGGTTGTTCGTGCTAACACTCACAGTACATTTACAATCCACTTGGCCATCAGTCAGAAAAGAATCTGAATCCTTCAAATGATCAAAGTGACCCACACTTTTAGAACCGGCAACACGTTTCTTTTTTTAAAATTCTGCAGGCTCTGGAGCTTAATACTGTAATTTATTTGTTTACTTTAGCGTGGGTTTACGCTTCTAACATACCTCAAGGTACTCAGTATATAGTACAAGTGAAAAACATCCTGGAAAGATTAATCTTTTACAACTACCTCGTTTGTTTGGGTTTTTTTTTTCTCTTTTTTTGGTACTGGGGATTGAATTCAGGACCTCGAGCTTGCCAGGCAGGCACTGTGCTGCTGAGCTAAATCCCCGGCCACAACTACCTAGTTTTTATTAGATAAACCATTGTCCTATGAATTTATTTCAGAAGTTTAGATTTATTTCATTTAAATTACATTACATTTATTTCACTTAGAGGTTTACATTTTATTTCATTGGCTTACACTATTGTTCACAGAGGGAGGCTTATGTGAATAAAATTTTATTATATAAAATCTGGTAACATAAATGTTCTTAGTTGAGCTCTGATAAACACAAAATAACTTTAGGTAAGGATCTAAAGAGTTATAGGCTATAAATTTAGCCTTAGTAAAGCGCTCAGATATATTTGTTGTAGGATCACTGATACAGTAGCTTCTTTTTTTTTCTTATGTTTTAAAATTTTTTTTTTATGTTTTTATTTTTTGTGGCTTCTTTAATCTAGTTTTCAAGAGCTTTAAAGTTCTTACAAGTAATCTCAGCACACAGACTGAAAGAATTTTAATACCTATTACTATTAATGTCCACCAGTTTCACATGTTTTTTTGTTTTTTGTTTTTGGTACTGGGGATCGAACTCAGGACCTTGCACTTGCGAGGCAGGTAGCGGCACCACTGAGCTAATCCATGGCCCAAGTTTCACATGTTTACAGTAAGTCAATTTTAAATAATTATTTGTTCCTCACAAGACTACCTTAACATTGGATAAATACCGTTACTGCCATTTTAAAGCAAGCAAAGAGCCTACTTGCTGGTTATGCCGGTATATCAATCTTCTAACCACTACTCTAGCATTGTTCCAATGAGAATGTAAGCTACAAGAGGGTAAACAAATTTCTCTCTGCTCCTAGAAGAGCACCTGTCACATATGGGTATTTAAATATTTGCTGTATGTATCAGTTAATAAACTCTCACTATATAAATATGCATAAGACATCAAAGCAGTGGAAAAGAATCAGTATAAAAACATGACTAGTGCAAAAAAGGAAATAACCTAAGACCTTTTTATCATACTAATATAACAGTACCTACATTTTAATTACTGTAGCATAGCATACAGGATGAATGTGTTCATTTCGATAAAACAAGAGTCATATGTATAATTATATGAAGTTATTTAATGTACAGTATATTTCTAGCAATTTTATTAAATATACTGCATTAGAGCATCCTTACTAAAAACACAGTCACTGATAAGTCAAAAACTAAAGATATAATATTTGCACAATCCATTCAATTAAAGCTCACAGACGTGAAATATTTCGGAATTACAAAATGTTTAAATCTTTTTACTAGAAGGATCATCTTTTTTTTTGGTACTGGGGATTGAACTCAGGATCTCGAGCTTGCCAGGCACTCGCTGTGCTGTTGAGCTAAATCCCTGGCCCGGAAAGATCATCTTAAAATTTGTATCTTTCAAATTCAGTGTTCATGAAGTAGAATTTAATACATTTTACAAACTATTGCAGATTTTTCTTTATTTCCCCTACATCTTTAAATACAATTATAGGGTTGAAATTACAGAATTAAAAAAAATTATAGAACGTCCCAAGAGGACTGCTTTAATGCAAGGGCTCCTAACCTATCTGGGAGATGGGAAGGCAGGGTTCACAAAAGACTTCTGCAAATCTCATGAAAACATGGAACAAATACATACACAACAGATTTCTCATACTTATTACTGGGGACAGTTACTCGTAGAGTCATTTGATTTAGAATAATTTTATTTAGAACATATCATCATTCCATTATTCAAAGAAATGTATATTCTTAAAATCCTTTTACTGTGTTATTATATTACTCAACTCTCTTCTAAAAGATTACGTGGTGCCAGTGTTTTCACAAAGGAACAAATACAGATAGAGGAGAAAGTTAATCATAAAATTCTGTTACACTTTTTTTTTCTTTTTTGGGGGGTCAGAATAGAAAACATCTGATGTTTAAGATTTTAACTCTGGCTTAAAGTATTCTAATTCTATTCTCCCTCTGCTCTTTACTACAGTAAGGTATTAAAAGCAGCAGCATTATCAATGAAATACAAAAAAGATTCCCCCTGCCCAGTACCAGGGATCAAACTCAGGACTTCGTGCTTGTGAGGCAGGCACGGCAACAAACAAAAAAGATTTTGATGATACAACTGAAAGCAACTTTACTACCAAGGCATGGAAATAGTCTACTTTTAACATAAAGTAGTAATTATTCATGAAAAAATATATGTAGAAAATTATACTAAAACACCACCCAAGAAGCCAAATACATTATAATATTAATAGGTTTCCTTGCATTAAAACAATAAGCCTGAAGGATTGGAGATCCAGCCCAGAGGTATAGCATTTGCCTACCATGCACAAGGCCTTACTTCCATCCCCATCACTGCAATTATCATCATCATCATCGTCATCATCATCATCATCACCATCACCACCACCACCACCACCACTATCTCTAATGATAAACTCTAATGCAATAGATATTTCCCAAAGCATATAAATAATCTAGACTTTTACTGCTATACCCATGCTCTCATTTCATCAGTATTAATCTTACCTTTCTTTTCGGTCCGGATTGCTTAAAACATGAAAAAGAAAAAAAAAGTAAGAGGCAAGACCTCATTGTTGATATATCATTGTAGTTGTAGTAACTGTACTTAATAAGGCAAAATTATAATGTGATTAATTTGTTTTAAAGACATCCTGTATATATTATAGTCTACGTTTTATAAAATTTACTGATTCCAATCCTATCATCAGGTATGATTATTTGCTGTTGATTAAGAAAAAAAATTTTAAGGCTGAAACTTATACACAAAAATCCTGGAATAAATAGTGTGTATTTATTTGGGAAACAAGGAAAAGCCTGGGACTTAAAATCATGGCCTCTTATCAGAAGTCCAATGTATAAAAGTTCCACACTTTTACATAGTATACGGAAACTTAAACAATTAACATCAATTACTCAAGAGTGGAACTATACAGTGTGCAATTTAGAATAAAGCCCAACATTCACATCCTGAAATTATTTAATCAAGGAATTAAATATTCAGAACTAACAATAAGCAAAGCACAGCTTACAAAAATCTCCAGATTCTATATTGACTCTTGTATTCCCATCATGTGGAACACACAAGTAACAACTTAATCCAAGAGTATTAAGAAAAAATATGGTAACATCTTTACATTCAAGAAAAATACATATATTAAAAATTTTTCAACAATGAAGGAAAGAATGACTATAAACTTAACATATATTTGAAAATTTACTCTTAAATTAGACCTAATACCTAATCTAGTCATTTCAACTTTACAGTATTGGGCCCAAAAAGTGAAAATTTAGTCTTTCTGATTTGTTATTTTTTTAAACTCACCTGGTGCAGAGAAGAGGTAGAATACACAACAGAGGTAAAAGAAACAGACTGAGTTTTCCCAATAAGCCAAGGAAATTAGGAAGAAGGAAAAATTCTCTCTTTCTCTCAACTTTTTCTTCAGAAAAATAAATTTATTATACGATACCTAATTTACAAGTCACAGCATTCCACATGCAGCTTCAATGAGTTTGTGAAGTCCTGCTCTACAGGAGCTTACATACACTTTTTTGTAACAGGGAGGTTGTTATTAATCATGTAAGTCTGTAAAAGTGTCAACCTAATTCTCAGACTATTTCACACAAAATGGAAAGGAAAATTTACCTTGAACTAGTGCTGTTCTAGTATCTTAACATTTTTTAAGGTGGGAAAAAAAGACATCAGTTTTTGTATCCATGTCGATTTAAAACTAAATTCTTTCAAGATGGTGCTGTTTGTAAATAGTTAAATTTAGCTTATATAGGAGTCCATTTTCTCACTCACTGATTATACTTGTTTTTGCAGACATTTATTTCCCCTTATAAATTTTTTTGGCTCTCCTTTAATACCCCCCCCAAGTGAAAATATAAATAAAACAAGCCCATAAGATATTCTGTTTCTTTAAGTCTGATTTGAGGGGTACAGATGGTATAGAATTATATGTTTTTTTAAATTCTACATTTCTTTTTCCATACTAATACTATTCTCTTTTACCACTATTAGTGTATGAGCAGCCTTTTATTCTTGTTTATTTCTTTTTCGATACTGGGACTCCAACTCAGGACTCTATGCTTGCCCGGCAGGCATGGTGCCGCTGAACTAAATCCCCGACCCAACCTATCTTTTAAATATGAATTAATAATATCTGGAATAGCAGTGAGAAAACAGACTGGAATTTTAATTATCTCCCAAAGATTAGCTAAATATTTAACAATCTTCACTCATTGCTTTCACTGTTTTTTTTTGAGACAGGGTCTCTGTACGTACATAGTTCAGACTGGCCCTGAACTCACCATGTAGCCCAGGCTGAACTCAGTGATCCTCCTGCCACAGTCTCGAGTGCTGGGATTACAGGTGTGCACCACCACACCAGACTCACTCACTGCTTTTTAGATAAAAAGGTGTGAAGAACTTGTTCCCCATATCTTTCACTAAAGAAGTTACAAAGGACTTAGTATTCAGGTCTGATTCATTTTAAAAAGTAAGCTGTATATATTCAAAACTAACAGTACTGTATACTGTTACCCCAAGAATACTATGTGTGAATTACCAAATTGGTAGCATTTCTTTCAATTTCAAATTAAGACATGAGAATTTTTATCAGAACCTGTAAAAGTCAGTGTGTTCGTCCTCACTTTCACCTGAACCCTAACGATTCTGCTCAGTGCCACATACCGTAAATGAATTTTCTCTCCATGCCTTTGAAGATGTGGTTGCTGTGGCATGAGTGTCCTCTTTCACCTATCCAGTACACTCAAAACTCCTTTTACCGCTTTCTTTGTTGTGACTTCTTTCTTATCAGTAATACTAGTACACATACTTTGTATATCTCTACTACTGCAGTTATTGTGTATTTATTTGTCTTTTTGTCTTTCCTAATTAAATTTGACCATCAAGGGCAAGAACTTTGTCACATTTATCTTTGAATACTGTTACTCATCTATGCGGGCTATATCACATAAAATCACTGATTCTGCAGCAAGCAAACTGAAAAACCTCTCAATGACTTGTCTTTGAATTCAAAATCTTTTTAATGACAGTCACACTGCAGATGGAATAAGAAATGTTTCTTATACAGAGTAAGTAAAAGAGAAACAAGTAGAATCTGTCCTGCTTACTTGACTCCACAGTTTTATTTATTGCCTTTAATCATTCTTGTCAAGTATTTTCACTCAGGATTGCTTCTTTGAATACAAATTAATTTGGGTCGTTGCTTTTTTTGTTTTGTTTTGGTTTTTGGTACCAGGGATCGAACTCAAGACCTTGAGCTTGCCAGGCAGGCACTGTGCTGCTGAGCTAAATCTCTGTCCCTGTTGCTGTTTTTTAAGAAACACTATTTTACTGTTAAACACTAGATCTTATAAACTGAATCTAGTCATTTACAAAGATGACCAATGGCATACATTTAAAGTATAATAGGTGCCGAGACCTATAATAAAATACAACAATCCAGTTTCCAGAATGTAATCATTTTTTAAATATTCCAATGAGGAAATAAAGGATAAAAGAATAGGTCAGTAAGGGCCGGGGAATTTAGCTCAGTGGTTCCGCCGCCTGCCTCACAGGCTCAAGGACCCAAGTTCGATCCCCGGTACCAAAAAAAAGAATAGGTCAGTACGTAAATAATTCTGAACAGATAGCTTCAAAAGCACTATTAATTTAATAATTTTGGTCATAAAATGTATCACAACTTGATTATAAACTTTAAATTAATTTTATCAGAATATCAAGACAGTACCTCCTCAGCAACAGTTTCTGTTTTTGTGACTAATGTATGAGCCTGTGTCTCCTCGTACCTTCCCCTAATTATCCTCCTTTTATCTTCTGAGCCACACATAGGCCAAAGAGCTTAATTATTTCGTGTACTTTACACATTAGCAAAAGCCAATGTGTAATCATTTATTTTTTGTCTTTTAACTGAATTTTTCAAATATCTTGTGAAAAAACTCTGATAGAACAAACAATAGAGCGAAAGAAGGATTTAAAAACTCTTAAGTATAGGAGAGATTTAAGACTTTTATGTTACAGCAAATCTATGTAAATATCAAATAGAGCAAAAATTACTAAGGTTCAGACACATTTTTCTCCTAAGGCAGAGGAGCCCAAGTTCAAGGCCAGGCTGGGCAACTTACCAAGATGCTGTCTCAAATTAAAAATAAACAGCTTGGCATGGTGGTGCACACTGGTAATCCTAGCACTCAGGAGGATGAGGCAGGGGCAGGCTGAGGCAAGAGGACCAGTGCAAGCTCAAGGCCGGTCTTGGATATATAGTGAGTTCAAGACCAGCCTGAACTACATAGTGAGACCCTGTCTCAAAAAAAAAAAAAAAAAACCCAAAACAAACACAAAAAATAAAACAACAAAAAAATCTAATAAATAAGTAAAAGGGTTCAGTGCTCCCTGGGTCCAATTCCTAGTACTGGGGGAAAAGCAAACCATAAAACTGAAACATTTCCTTAGTGAACAGCAGCCTTAGTTGACATTTTTAAAAAATGAAGAACAACACCTAAAATGTACAACTAATTTTAAAATTTTACTTTTTGGAAACTATAATCCAACAGGCTATTTAACTGCTACAGCCTAGCAATTTGAGTCAACTGAAAGGGAATATAAACATTCCAAAAATGGTTCTGAAAAAAATCTCCAAAGCATTTAAAATACCAAACTCTCAACTATTACTTTCATTATTTGAACATGGAAGCAATACTTTCAAGATCAACAAGAACCTTAAATGAATAAAACTATTTAAATAAAAATTTTCTGAAAAATTTAAAATTGATGAGATTTATTTCAGTACTGTGAAATTTTATAAACCTTAGCAAGTAAAGCACTAATTATAGCAGCTTTACCTTTCAGAGTTCAATATGAAAAGGATATCTCAAGCAAACACTTAAGGTTCAAATTATAAATTAGCTTAATTTAAGTATCTTCTTAGATCTGGATTGCAAAATAACAGAACAGCTTATTTTAAATTTATTTATCTATAGAATGTGATTATTTCAAAGGCAGATACACTACAAAAAAATTCAGGTCATAAATTATTTCAGAGATACATCTCTTAGAATGAAAATAGTAAAGTTTCACAAAGGAGAAAAAATTTTTTTTGTTACTTTAAAGTAAAATACCCCTTTTTTAAGGAGGGTGGAATGGAGATACTAAACAAAGAGAATTCCAATCCTTACCTTTGGGCTGCTGTTTTTACTACTGGTATTTGTACATGAGCATGATGAAAACGTCTACCATGAACTATAGTTCCAGAACATAATGACGCATTTTGTGTATTTTCACTGCAAAATTCAAAAAACAAAGAATAATTTGAATGGGGAAAAATTACATACATGTTGACCAAAAAAATTTTTTTAAAATCTGAGTACATATATAAAAATCTTTATTTTACCACTTAAAAAAAAATCTAGCCATGTAAAATTGTTCACTAGGAATCTTCTATTTCCCTAATTCTTCTTTCAAATGTCTCCAATCCAGTTCAAGGAAAAATAGAACATTACAATAGAAATCAGGATTCCTAAATTTTAACTCTGATCCCACTACTAACTTGAAAATTAGCCTTCACAATTTCTCAGTTATCTATAAATATAATTTTAATCTGATATATGGGTTGCTACTGATAACCAAATACTAAGTAGAAGTTGTTCACTATGATAGCCACTAAGAAAGCTGGGTTATATCTGGAAGACTAGAGCAGCAAGAAATCTTTAAGAAAAAAAAAAGGCCCTTGTTAAAATAATCTTAAATTTGTAGTTACCTTCTAAATGAGATGACCACTCTAGCTCATAGTGCCTTCCATTTCTAATATTATGACCGAGATTCTACTAAATATATGAAAGCAAATGCATGAGATGCCAGCCTACCGAAATGTTTCTTGTGATATGTTTTATTCAAAACCTAGCAACCAATGCAATCAATCCTACTCCCCAGATTCAAAGCAAAAGATCCATATACTGAGACCATCGTATCTCATGGCTTACTGACAAATTAAAAAAAGGTATAGGGTGGGCCTACTGGCCACAAAGATCGTTATTTCGTGCCAAACTCTTCATCTTTTCTGTAGGAAAGTGTGGTGATGCACCTATACCTCAATTTCTTATTGTTGCTCAACATGTTAAGTCCAATTGGGTTGCCTTTCAAAGTTTTAAAACTTTCACTCTTGTTTCGTCCCACATATGTCTTCAAGATGAAATCACCAGAACTAGTAGCAACAATTTCAGATGGACGATTTAACTGTAAAAAGATCCATAAATATTAAAGAGTCAATTAACACCACAATATATCAACAACTATTTGAAAACTCACTAGAAAAATGACTAAAAAATATACAACTCTTTGGGATGGAGGGGTAAGGTGACAACTGTGGTATGGACCTGAGAGTGATTCAGTTGTTATAATTTTTTTCTAAAGACAATGCAAATTTGTAGGAACGTGGGAATATATTATTTTCTTTTCATATAAATCTTTCCAAAGATATCTAAAAAACTAAGGGTAGCAGATCTCAGGATAGCTTTCTCCAGAGTAAAAAGCAAGCCTTCCCTGCTCAGAAGGCCTTGGTGCTATCTACAGGGCAGTACTGAAAAATGTGACTGCTGTTATTTAAACAGGTGCCTTTCTGTAACGATTTTTGCTTTATATTAAAATTTTTATAGAAACACAGAAACTGAAACAGGGCTTCGATACCTTCACAAGTGGAACTGTTAACATAAGCATATTAATAATAATCACCTGGGGGAGATCACGGTGTCATAGGCTGTCCCACTCCCCTTGGGAATCCCTTAACAAAGAAACCTCCTTGGTTATTTTTACTGCACAAGACACTTATAAGTTGCTTTCACACTCGGGCAAAAGTCCTCAGTTCTTAGTGATAATTCCCCAAAAATGACATTAAAAAAAAAAACCACTCTAATTTCTGTTGTTTCACTATGTTGGGGTCTCAGTATACTGCCCAGGCTTGCATCAAACTCCTGAGCTCAAGGGATGCTCCTGCCCCAGCCTCCCAAGTAGTTTGGTGTACAGGTTACATGCCACTGTGCCTGGCACTTTTCTTTTTTTTTGAGTTAAGATCTCACTGGTCTTGAATATTTGATCTTTCTGCCTCTCAGAATGCTGATTATAGGCATGTGCCACCATGACAGCATTACTTTCATTTTCAAGACAAGTTTAAAATTTTTTTTTATTCTTTCATAAGAAACTATACTCCTAAGATAGTAACTGGACTTTTCCCCCTAATTATTTCTTTTTCTTTCTTTTGGTACCAGGGATTGAACTCGGGACCTTGCACTTGTGAGGCAGGCGGTAGAACCACTGAGCTAAACCCCCGACCCATCCCCTAATTATTTCTATATAAACACCACAGTATCTCAAAAAATATCTCTCACAAAGAGTCCTCTTGAGGAAAGCATTCAGTGAGCCAGCACTCTTATTTTCTGACATATCTACATTACATAATCCAAAATATCTACTTTTGACACATTGCTTACTTTCTTTTCAAGACATTTCATTGCTTCTTTTTAAAAAAAAATATTTTATTGGTACACTTTAGGCATACAATATAATGACATTCATCATTGGAAATTTGCACCTTTACATAATCACTCTTGGTTCTTATTTTTCCCCCTTCCCCTGCACTCCCTTCAACCCCTCCATCCCTCCCTATTTACAAAGACTTTGTTTCCATTTTTTCACTTTCTCATATTAATTCCATTCCATTATTTTATTGCTTCTTAATCCAGTGATGGCAAACCTTTTAGAGCTTTCAATGATATAAACAGCCTGCGGCCTCATGCCTGCCATACATTCGCTACCACTGTCTTTCCTGGGTAAAAAGATCCTCAGGGACAAGAAACCAGAAGAGCTAAACCAAGAGTTGAGGCTATTTTCCTATAAAGCACCTATGATCCCAGAAGATCCAGCCGAGAAGCTAAAATGAAATAAATTTCCAACATATTCACATAACTAGGGAGACAAAGGCCAGAGTTCCACAGAAGTAGAAGTGAATTTCCAACATACTCACATTGCTAGGGAGGCAAATATTGAAGTTTTAAATCTACCAGGTACAGAAGGCCTTGTAAACACCTCAAAAAATATGAATGAGGATCATAGAGAACAAGTATAAATTAGAAATAGTACAGCCCTCATAGAGGAAATCCAGCTTCTTTCTAATAATATGAATTCTCAGGTGGATTAAAGTAACATGCTCAAATTTTTTATACCAGAATTACCTGGATGAGTTAAAACAAACTGCTCTGCCCCAGCAGGTCTGGGGCTGACCTCAAATTCATGCTCTTCTTGCCTCTACCTCCTAAGTGCTGTAATTACAGGCAGATGCCACCATCTGGGCTAATCTCCCTATTTTATACATTATAGGAGCTCTTCAGGTTGGGATCCAGCAACTGGACCTACAAATATCAGGTCAATTACTTGACCTTAATGAGTGATGGGCAGAAAACACTCAAATTTCCCTCATAGGTTCTTTTCTTCAACAAAATCTCTCATATAGTATGTGAAGTTTATCTCTATGTTTTAAAGATCATTAAGCTTAAAAAGCAAAGTAAGGCCAGGCATGGTGGCCCACGCTTGTGATCCCAGCACTCCGAATCTCTGCAACTTCAAGACCACCCTGGACTCCAGTGAGCTCAAGGCCAGCCTGAACTGCCTGAGACCTTGTCTCAAAAAACCCCCAATCAAACAAACAAACTCATGCACAAAGTAATTTGCCTGAACTATACTAGAACAAAGACTGGTCTGATTTCAAAGCTTTTGTTTTCCCATACCACCCCGAGGGAGGAAATTTTATAGTGTTGTTTGTAGAAAACGTGAACGTTAATTTATAACAAGAGGCAATATCAAACAATGCTATGCTAGTAAAAACTGAAATCAACAGGATACAGAACACCTCAAGAAAAATGGATCTATGCTAGAAATTTCTTAATGTGGAAATTAAACCTTCCTCTTAAGAATGAATTGTTTAAGTCAAGATTACATCGACATATAGGCACTCAGCCATGTTTCTCACTAAGGAATCAATTCCAATTGGTCCTTCCTTTTTTGAGGAGAGGGGAGTGGTACTCAGGATTGAACTCAGGGGATTGAACTACAGCTCAATATTTTTTATTTTGAGGCAGCATCTCCCTAAATCACTAAATTGCCCAGGTTAGACTTGAATTTGAGATTCTCTTGCCTCAGCTTCCCAAAATGCTGGGATTACCGGCATATGCCACCACACCTGGGTTCAAAATTTCTTCCTGAGAAAGCATGTGGGCATAGCTACAGACAACCCAAAGCCCATTATCAGGTACATACAGGATACCGCATAAGTAGGGAAAAGATAGAATGAAGGCCTCCTTGAACTTTGTTAGAAGTTAATGGAGATTTACTAAGGGCAGCTAGGGGTGGCCTCTGCCCCTGTAGATTAGACTCAAGCAATTAGAAAAACAAAGGCAAGGCAGTGAGACTCACACAGGCAAAGAAACTAAGCTCAGGAAGGTCCCAAGTAGATTAACATGAACCCCTTTACTTAACCCTTAAATCTAAACTACCTGTCCCTAAACCCCCCTCCATAATCCTAGTCTCCATCAAACAACAGGAAAGGTCACATGACCCGAAGAAATCCAAGGGGAGGACCAAAAGCAGCCATGGAGCCAATCAGATTCCAGAAGCCTAAAAAAGGAGAAGAAACCTGATAAAAGGAACTACAAAGCTCCCCACTGCTCCAGAAGGAGTATTTCCCCATTTCCCTTTCAAATGCTCCTTACTTGTCCAGAGGAGCTAGCTGTCTGTCTGTCTGTCAGTCTCTTTCTCTCTCCCCCCCACCTTCAAATAAATCATCTGCTTTTAAAGTCTGCTTCTTTAGTTCTTTTATGGATGCTGGTTTAGGATCACCATGAGCTGCATGTTCCAGCAGAGCTGTGGGACGGCGTGGGGGTGGTGTACACCTCTTCTCAGACGTTACAATCAAAGCAAGAGAATCTACTGTACTAGTAAAATTCTTTAAATTCCCAACTCTGTTTTTCACAGGTTGCTTATATGCTTTATAACTTTAATCAGCAATAAACAACTAGTAACTCTAGCTTAGTCAGATAGGTTTCCTACCATCTGTTACATTTAGAATGTGGCTGGGACTGTGATCATTCTACAGGAGAATCACGGAATATATATTTGTAGAGATCCTCCTTTTACACAATTTAAAAATGGTAAAGCATAATTCCAGCTGCCAGAAAATTCAGAAATAACTGCTGAATTAAAACATTATAAAATGGGCATGGTGGCACATGTCTACAACCCCAGGGAGGTTGAGGATTTCCTCAAGACTAACCTGGTCTGCATACTGAGTTCAAGCCCAGTCAAGGACAGCCTGGATTACAGAGCAAGAACCTGTCTCAAAAGGCAAAAGAAAAACAACAACAAAAAAACACGACAACCTGGCACATCTACTTTTCTAATAGTTTTTATTTTCCATAATTCCGTGCTCCTAATTTGGTAACCTACATCAAATTATTAGGGAAAAATAAAGTGAAAATAAGTAAAAGCTGAGCCATTTATGACTCATTTTATGGATTAAACTTAATAAAATCAAGATGATACATTCTATCCAGAATTTATCTGCCCTTCCATCCCAGCCTAAAACAGGTTTTCCAGATAAGCAAGCACAGCATCAGGAGAACTACTGTGAACAGATGACTAAGTATAAAACGATCATACTTGAAAACCATATAAACACAGGCTTCACTGGTGTCAATTTTGCAACTATAAATATATCATTATTTGCAAAAGAAAACTAATCTGCAAAGATTCAATAACTGCACTTAATAATGCTAACAAAATACAGCTGTTATGGATGACTACTGGTGTCATGCATTACGTGAGTTACACAGTCTCTCTCATAAACCTCACAACAATTCTATAAAGTGGACAGTTATTGAGCTTAGACTGTGATACTGTCTGATTAATATGCCAGCCAGCTAAAAAGGCTGTTTTTCTATCATAATGTGTACAACACATTTATACAGTATAAACAGCAACAATGAGATCGACAAACTTTTTCTGTAATGAGGCAGATAGTAAATATTATAGGTTTTTTTGTCATCCAGTTTCTGCCCATCTACACAACTCTGTCCAAATATTCACATCTGTTGGTGCAGGACAAAAGCATCCAAAGACAATATATGAAGGAGTATGGCTGTTTTCCAGCAAATTTTCATTTAAGGATACAAATTTGAATTTTATATAATTTTTACTTATGATATAGTACTCTTCTGATTTTTTCCCCAAATACTTAAAAGTATAAAAGCCATTCTAGCTTATAGACCATTATTTGCAAGTTGTATTTGGGTCATGAGCTTTAGTTTGCCAGTTCCTAAACTTAACATAAATCATTCAGTAACTAATGAGAACAGCCAATTAACTAGAATTTAAATTCCACAGAAAAAGAAATCTGTTTGCTAGCATCTAGAACACCCTGCTCAATATATATTTGCTGCATGAATATTTCAGTGGGAGTGCTAAATGTACAAAAATTATCAATGTAGTATCTTCCACTCAAAATTATCATATATTGCATAATAAATCTAAGTAAAGAACGAATATTCTGGAAGTTTAGCAAATATGAATTTCAGATAAGAAAATCTAAAATATCAAATTATTAGAAGCATTAAAAATGTATGTTAGGGCCGAGGATTTAGCTCAGTGGTGCCACCACCTGCCTTGCAAGCTCAAGGTCCTGAGTTTAATTCCCCAGTACCAAAAAAAAAAAAGTATGTTAAAAACATATAAATTCTAAAAATAAAGCAAAATTACAATAATACAGAAAGCACTAAATGCTACATGAAAAAAACCCACAGTGTAAGAGTTAACCAATAGAAAAAGGTCTACAAATGATAAATACCATTGTAATTTTAAAAAATAAAGAAATCAATGAATGGATTAAACAGCAGATTAAATATAGCTGAAGATAAAAGTTAGTGAACTGAAAGACAGACTTGAGGAAATTATCCAGAATATGATTTTGAGTGTGTGTTCCTTTATCTTTTTCTTTTTCAACATAAAATGTGGGTTAAGGGTTATGAAACAAACGATGGTCCTACTATGTCTACCAGGAGCTCCTTGCCCCAATAAATGTAGAAGGGCAACATTCACAGAGATAATGGCCAATATTTTTTCCACAACAAAACATGAATGTGTTATATAACAAGATATGGTGAAACTATTTCTAAAGGCAAAAATTATTCTGTGGAACAAAAAAGGATATTTTAAGACTGTGAACCAAAATAAAGACTTTTTCCTAATTCTATTCTCATTTTCAAATATAGAAAAAGGGCCATCAGGTATTAGTTTAAACCAATGACCCATATGGACCTACATTACCCACAAGCCATTCAAAATCAAGGGATATGTGAGTTTCTTGGATGCACAAAGACTTTCTAAAGCATAACAGGCATGGAAACATTCAGCCAAATTAACTTCTCAATGTCCTTTTTTCTACCTTAAAAACTGATTTACTGTAAAACTTAACTGTAGAAAAAGTATGATACAGGGCTGGGGAATTAGCTCAGTGGTTCTGCCGCCTGCCTTGCAAGCACAAGGACCCAAGTTTGATCCCCGTTACCAAAAAAAAGGGAAAAGTATCATACAGTATTTCCTTTCCCAATAACCCCCTTTCCACTTTACAAAACAAAGATCTACCTGTTTTAGAGTCCAAAAACCTTCAAGACAATCTGAAATATTCGTATCTAAAATCTCTTTTGTTGTACAAAACAGTTTTTTGTGCCTTTCCATATTTTATACATATATTTCTGTCAAAGGTGAAGCATGGGTTAAAAGTTTGGTATTTTGGGCCAAAGCAAGATTTGGTTAATTCAGCTATACTGCAAAACAGAAAAGCAAAAGTGATGAAAATTTGCATTTGCTAGCTTCATATTGTTAGAATAATATTGCTCCAAGGGAAAATGAAGGAAAAATAATTCAAAGACAAAAAAAACCAGAAACTGAAATTTGCCGTGCCTTATCATGACCAGATTTTAAAAAAACAGCTTAAAACCAAAGCCATATTTTTCTATATCAGAGTTCTGACATGAAATGATTACCATGAAGATGTGAATTTATATCTATATTGAAATGAAAAACAGACTTTTACATCTAAAAGACTGGTTTCACTATGTGAACAGGCATGTTGGTACATATCTGTGATCCCAGCTACTCAACAAGCTGAGGTAGGAGGATCACAAGTTCACAGCCAGCCTGGGTGCCTTAGTGAGATCCTATCTAAAAATTAAATTTAAAAGAGGCTAGGAATACAAATCTGTGGCAGAGCACTTCCGTAGCATGTGTGAGGCCCTGGGTTCAGCCTTCAGTACGTGAGGAAGGGAGCGGTGGAGGGAGAAAGGGAAAATTCCATAGTACTGAGAGAAACAATGTCCAATGCAGTAAATTCTTCAATCCTTATGTTAAAAAGAAATCTTTAATTATGACAAAAGAGAGATGTTGCAGAAAGAGAAAATACAGAAATAAAGGGAAAAAAGTAAATTTTCTGAGAAATGTTATTTTATTTTTCATAGTGCTAGAACTGATTGATACGCAGGGCCTTACACATGCTGGTAATCACTCTATCATCGAACTATATCCCCAGCCTTGGAAAAAAGTAAATTTAAAAGTCCTTGAAAAAAAAAGTAAAAACCAAAACAAAATTAAATACTATTAAATTATTTAGTTCAGGAAATATGTAAAGAATGCACTATGTCAAACTGGCAGAAGTCTGATCACATACTCTGCAATACTTTAAGGAAATAGGAACTTTTATACATTGCTAGTGGGGATGTCACATGTTAACGACTCTGAGTGATAAATTAGGCAATAGCTAAGCTAGCAAAATTACATGTGAATCTCCCCTCTGAAATTGCAAATGCAATTCTAGCAATCTATCCCACAAATATATCATAAAGATATGATTAAAAATACATGTACAATACAAAGCTTTATTAAAGCACTACGTATAATAGTAAAAGTCTTAGGAATATCTGTTTACCAGCAGAGGGCTGAGTATCTTGTATATCCATTGAGTGGGGTACAGAACAATAAAAGGAATGATAATGATCTCTCTACAGAGGGATCTGCACAGTATACTATGAAGTTTTTAAAAAAGTACAGACACTTTCTCTAAAAAGGCTGATATAAATCCCAGCACTCAGGAGCCTGAGGCAGGAGGATTAGTGTGAGTTCCAGACCAGGCTGGGCTACACAGTGAATTCAAGGCCAGCCTGAACTACATAGCAAGATCCTATCTCTACCCCCGACCAGTGGTGTATGTTTGTATTAAAAATAGCAATAATGAAAGGCTAAAACAATTTTTTTGGGGGGGTACTGTGGATTGAACTCAGGACCTTGTGCTTGCGAGGCAGAGGGCGGAACCACTGAGCTAAATCCCTGACCTGTCCTAAAGCAATTTTTAAACCAGGTTGATTGTAGGGGTGAAAAGGAATAGAGGGAATCTGGACAAAAACTAAACATCTCAGAATATAATTTCTTTTGTAGCTGTGACATGAACCATGTAAATTTCTTTTACAGAATTATAAATTAAACCAAAATGAAAATAAAAAAGCAATTTCTTGAAATAAAAAAATGGAAGAAAAAAAACCCAACTCTCCATTCAGCTGGACAAAGTACCAATGAAGAATAAGCAATTTCATGTGATCTCAAAACCGTAATTTAACCACACATTCCTAGTGAGATATGCCTGGTGATGCCACCAAAAATAGCATGGATATAAGGAAAACTATTCTTAAATCATTTTATTAGAAATTAAGTCAGTATTAACATTGTGAAATATTTTATATTTTTAATAAGACAAAGCAAGTAAGTAATTCAACTAATATCCGGAAAGAATAAACTCAAAAGCCGTAAAAACGACTGAGTTGGCACACACCTGTAATCTCAGCACTCTGGGAGATTGAGTCAGGATTCCAAGTGAAAGTCCATCTGGACAACCTGGGAGAGCCCCTGTCTAAAAATTTAAAAATGAGGGAGGGAGGGCGTCTGGGGATATACCTCAGTGTAATGGCCCTGGGTTTAATCCACAGCACCAAAGGGTAGGGGGAGAGACTGACATATTTGATGGCATAAGGAAATACATTTTCTCAAAGCCAATAGTTATCATAAACAGAGGGGAAAAAAAAGCCCAGTGAAGTAACTGGGTTAAAATACAGCTATGTGCTGAATACTGATGTTTCAGTCAATGACAGATTGCATATACAATGGTCCCATGAGATTATAATGGAGATGAAAACTTACTGTCATCTACTGACAGAATAGCCATTATACTGTGTTGGTGGTGATGCTTGTATAAACAAACTTACTGTTCAGCCAGTTGTATAAAAGTTTAACACATACAATTAAGTATGTATTAAGTATTAATATATAATTTTTAAAATGATAATAAACAACTGTTACTGGCTTGCATATTTACTGAACCTTTTCTTATTTTTAGAATGAACTCCTAGTTACATAACAAAAAATTTTAAAAATGTTTACTTTATGCTGTCATACCCCACAGCAGCCTCTTACATCTTGTATTTACTGCATCTCTTGATCTACATTGAGCCCAAGTCCAGAGACTGACGTATACCACCCAACTTTGTGTGTGAGCTCTACAATTTTCACACAAGTAAAGTGCATAAGAACACATTTCTCAGAATTTATTTCTGCCATTAAGCAATGCATGACTATATCAGCAACTAGTATCACGGCAAAGGACCAGCTTCTCCAAAATTGTATTTCATCAAACCTAAGAAACTGTTGTAAGATGTACTATTGTTTAAACCATGTCATCTATCATTATAAAATGTATAAATTTCAGATGTCAATGTCTTAGACACATAAAAAGAATCTTACGAATAATACTGTAAACACCAAATAGAAAAATGGACACAAGATATTAACTGACAATTATCAAAAAAGGAAACAGAAATGGACTACATATATGAAAGTGTTCAACCTCATCCATAATAAAAGAAGTGCAAATGAAGACTATATGATACTATTTTCATTGGTAAAGATTAAAAGGTTGATCTTATTATGATAGAAATGTAACACAAAGCTAGCTAACAAGTATTTCCATAGGGATAAAAAAGTAGTTGGTAATACTATTTGCCTCTGGGGTGGGGAAGTTGGGGTTGGGCTTACAATTTAAAAACATCTTTCTTCAAAGTGGAAATCTGTAGAATATAACTTAAAAAAATTTTTTTATAGCAACACTTGCCTTTTTTCCTTTTGAGGTTTCAGAATCCTTATCATCTTCTACACTGAGCAGATTTGCCCCACTACATAGAAAATAAGGGGAAAGAATTTTAAGTAACAATTATAATCTATACATTAAATTCAGAAGTTTTATCTTCTATGCTCACCTAATTCAAGTAATCAGTAAACTTTTTCAGTTTACTGAAATCAGTAAAGGACCAGATAGTAAAATATTTTAGGCTTTGCAGGCTACATTCATGGTCTCTATGGTCTCATCTTTGCCAATGCAATATGAAAATAGCCATAAACTACAGGCAGCTGTATTCCAATAACATTTTTAACGATCGGGTCGGTGGCAGGCAAGATTGAGACCATAGGCCACAAATAAATCTTGTTTTTTAACTATGGATTTTGTATATTATATCATTCACTTTTCCTTTCTGTCTTTGACCGACATTTAAAGAAGCAGAACAGGAAAACAAAATACAGTACAGGAGAAGAAAATACACTGTTAAAGAAAGAAAAAAAACAACTAATAAAAAACAGCACCTTAAAACAAATTTTTTAATACAACCATGATGATCAAAATCAAACATACCTTTTTGAAGACAATTCTGGTAGGTTTTTTATAATAAAATTCTAGCTATTTAAAAAAATGCAAAATTTTTGTTTCACTACTTTCATATATACCCTGACTTGTTAATGTTAAAAATTCTTACATTTTGTAAAAATGTTTGAAAGGGAGTGTATTTTCTCTTCAGCTGAATTTCTTATTTATTTCTATTTTTTCTGAACTATAAAAATAAGTCCTTAACAGAAAGTTAAAAAATTAAAAATCAAAACAAAAACAGAAAGAAGACCATAAAATAGTGACTTTAAATGAGAAACTTACTAGTTCAAAACTCCTTCAAATAAAACTTCAAGGCACATAAAGTGGTAACAATGAATGGAGCTGCTGCCCAGACAGATGTGAGGTCTCTAAATATATTCAGTCAATATGCTCTGAATGACTTGTGTAAAGATTTCTAGAATATATTTATAATTTTGTAGAACTTTGTGTGTATATTCATGTTTCTCTAAATTTATTTACTAGTCAGTAAGTAATCAGAGCAGGAAAAAACTAAAAGCTGCTGAATTTGTAGCATGCCACAGGATGTGCAATAAATTCTACTGCAACTGAAGTTTTTACACAGCATTCATTCCCATTACATTAACAAAGTGTAATGAAAATTCTGCTTAACTTCGGTCTGGGTAAACACTTGGGTTTATCATTTACATTGGTGCTTTCTCTGACAGGAATCTCATCTAAGATCAAAGTAGTGGTAGTAGTGTCACAAAAAGGGAAGAAAGATACAGGATTAAAATCTTCACACAAAATTGAAGAGTCTTAATCTGGGTTCAGTTACACAAAATAAATGATGGATTTTCAAACTGCTCCCCAAACAGAATGCCTTTTTCTTTTTTTAACAAACATGTCCTTAATTTGAAATCTGTTGTACAATCAATTTCTTTTTGTTTTGGTACCGGGGATCAAACTGGGGTCCTTGGGCTTTCGAGGCAGGCGGCAGAACCACTGAGCTAAATCCCCAGCCCCTGTATGATCAATTTTTGAACCACAAGTTTACATGTATTATATTTGTACATTTCAAAAGACTGAGAAATATAACAGCAAAATAATTTACCAGTAAAGAACCGCTATGTCATTCCTTAATAATACCATGTAAGAGTTAAATGTCCACCTTTTCCCCGGTACTGAGAATTAAACCCAGTGCCTTTGTACTGAGCTATATCCCTAGTTCCTTAAAAAAAAAAAATTTTTTTTTTAAATTTTGAGACACAGTCTTGCTAAGTTTCTAAAATTGCTCAGACTGAGCTTGAATATGCAATCTTCTTGTCTCAGTTTCCAAGAGTGCCAGGATTACAGGCATGTGCCACCATAGCCAGCTGAAATGTTTTCATAAGTGAAGAATAGTACCATACTTCAAAAGTCTTTCCGCTGGGTGTGGTGGCACACACCTGTAATCCTAGCACTTGGATGCTGAGGTGGAAGGATCACCATGAGATCAGGGCCAGCCTGGACTACATAGTGAGTTCAAGGCAAGTCAAGGCCAGCCTGAATTACAGAGCAATACCCTGTCTCAAAAAACCAAAATAACAATAAAAACAAAAAAATCTTTCTACAGAATATAAATTGTTTTTGTAATAAAAAGTTCCATTCTTATAAAATAATTGAGGGGAAAAAATCCTTACTCTTTATCTGTATCTCCTTCATTTTCTTCTTCATGATCAAAGCTCCAATTATTTTTAAAACCTCCATCTCTCTTAGACTCTGATCTAGTCAAAGCTGAAATAAAAACAAACTGAGATAAGTATTCATTAATAGAATTATTCAGTATATAATAAATTTGAGCATTTCTCAAGCTTTTTGATTAGTCTAGATTTTCCTTAACTTGGTTACTTTTGACTTCTTGTAAACATTTTACTTCCACAGAGAAAAAGAACACATTAAAATCTGTTTTTGAAAAAATTTACAGTCATCCATATGAGAAACACAGCCAGGTAGTTAGCCTTTGCCTTAAATTCAATGATCTTTGCCTTTTAACAGAAGACAAACAAAAGGTTCTTTGTATCACACTGTGATACTGTGGTTAATTTTATGACCAGAAATACTCTAGATCAGAATATCAAAGATGCTCATACCAATGTTAAAAAAATGTCCTAAGTACACGGCTTACCCCCTCCCCCCAGCTGCCCTAAAGCCACAAAGTGGGAAACTCAAAAGTGAGACAAATGACATTCCAAAGCTGGCATTTGTCTTGGAACTACATGACAAAAACCTGCTATCCTAGAACCTGGTATTTAAGTTTAGAGTAGCAATAAGATGAGAGAAGTCAGGGTGAAAATCAGAGGACCCAAAGAGCAGCATCCTGATTGGGTGAACCAGAGGGAGGTTAAAGAGGAAACACAAAAGAAAAGACAATAGGGATAACTGATGTGTTACCCTTGGCTCTGGGTTTCCGAATTGATCTAAAGACAAAATATGTCTATCTTATGGTATGTGCTACAGTCTAAATATTTGTGTCCCTTCAAAACTCAGATGTTGAAATCTCAACCTCCAAGATGGAGGGAGAGGGCTGGGGATTTAGCTCAGAGAAGCCGTGCCTGCCTAGCAGTGCAAGGTCCTGAGTTTGATCCCCGGTACTGCAAAAAGAAAAAAAGAGGTAGAGCCTTTGGGAGATATGGAACAGAGTCCTCATGGATGGGATCAATGCCCCTATAAAACAAACCTAAGGGAATTTCTTTGCCCTTCCACTACTGGAAGACACAGTCAGAAGGTGCCATCTGAGAAAGTGGACCCTTACCAGATCCTGAATTTGGACACTTTAATCTGACTTCCCAGCCTCCAGAATCATGAGAAATTTACTGTTTAAAGGGAATCCAGTACATGATACTTTATTACAGGAGTCCAAATAGACTAAAACAAGAAATTTCCAACCATAAGCCCACAATTACTAAAGATTGAGGCCAGAATTTTCACAACCTAAAAAGAACAGAAAAGTCTGTAATTAAAATAGTCCCCTCTTTGGTCTCAGATGCTGAAGCAAGATGAAAAGAATGTTATTATTTGTAAAGCATTGTGACAAAATACCCACAATGGAACACTGTAGTGACTCTAAGGCCTATCACTTTCAGAAGTTGCCCTGTGGCAAATGTGACTCCCCTCCCAAGCATAAGAGAAAGTACACTGGGAGTGCCAAGGCTAAAAGACGAAATAACCATCAGGACTACTCAAATGAGGCACCTAAAAATTGTATGCCACAGATTCAGGTAGATTTCATGAAAGAATACCACCTAAACCCATGAGGGCAACTACTGTAGCATCTAGATAAATGTTGAGAATTTCAATGACTGGCTAAGCAAATGTTTCAGCTTTTAAAAATAACTAAATAATAAAAACCCAAAATCCAAAACCCTCTGATGAAAAGATGCTCAACATTATTAGCTAACAGGGTAATGTGAATCAAAATCATAATGACATGCTACATCTCACCCATTAAGATGGCCTCTTTTTGTTTTAACGGGAAGTGGTTTCAGCTGGGACTGGGAGAAACTGGGACTCTTATGCACTGCTGGTAGGAATGTAAAATAGTATAACCACTATGGAAAAAGTCTGGCGGTTTCTCAAAAAGTTAAAACACAGAATTACCAACATGATCCAGCAATTCTGGATAAATAAATACCTCTGGGTATATATTCAAAATAACTGAAAGCATGAACTCATTTTGTACACCAATGTTCACAGCAGCATTACTCACATTAAGTCAAAAGGCGGAAACAATCTAAATATCTATCTGCAGGTGAATGTGTAAATAAAACACACATACATACATACACACACTGCAATATTATTCAGCTCTTAAAGAAATGAAATTCAATATATGCTATACCATGAATTATCCTGAAAATACTATCCTTGGCGAAATGAGTAAAGGACAAATATTGTGTAATTTGACACTTATGAGGAACTTAGAATAGGCAAATTCATAGAGACAGAAAGTAGAATACAGGTTACCAGGGGTAAGAGGGAGGAGTGGAATACAGTTATTTTTTAAATAGATACAGAGTTTTTGTTTGAAATGATGAAAAAGTTCTGAAATTGGATGGTGGATGGTTATACAACACTGTGAATGTACTTAATGCCAATATTTAAAAATAATTAAAATGGCAAATTTTATGTTATGTACATTTTATCACAGTTAAAAAAACTAAGGGAGGAAGCCTCAATGTGAGCAACACGAGCAAACATAAATCCTCTCTAAAAATACATAAAACATCAAAGAAAAACATCAAAGAAAATCAAAGAGAAAAAAACATGAGTCCACAACCAAAAATATGAAATAGGAGGAAACAATTTATGGGGAAAAGAACTTGACATACAGTTAAGTGAGGCATATAGGACTCCAGCTAGCCTTGATCAAAAAACATCTACATATAGGCATATAATAGTTAGGATTCCAGAAATCCAACAGAAGAATAAAATTCTACAAGCAGTGAGAGAAAAGAAACAAATCACATACAAAGGAAAGCCCATCAGAATCACAGCAGACTTCTCAATGC
>NW_004624819.1:2656858-2702733 GCF_000247695.1 Heterocephalus glaber | reverse complement strand
ATCTGTAATTCTAGTACCCTGGGAGGCAGAGACAAGAAGATTCGAAGTATGAACCCAGCCTGCTGAGCAACTTAATGAGACCCTGTCTCAAAGGGGGGTGGGGGGTGGGGGGAGTAGATCACTGCTAAAGCCCTGGATTCAATCCCCAGTACTGCAAAATAAATTAACAAGAAAAAATATACATCATGAAAGATGATTGGGTATGCTTCAAATGGCTAAAAATTCTTTACATTTTCCCCATTGAATGGTGGGATCTACTTCCTTTCCTTGAATCTAGGCTGGCGCTGTGATGCTATAAGTTCTAAAATTGGGCCTTCAAAGATTGGCGGCTTTCTGTTTTTGCCCTCTTATAATGCTACTTTATCAATAAATGATAATTCGTCATAATTACCTTCTATTTTTTCCTTCTCTAGTCCCCACCCATTCAGGAGGAGGAGAAGTAAAAAGAAACACTGAGTTTGAGGCCACCTGGGCTACAAATAGAGTTTCAGGCGAGCCTGAAATGAGATGTGACTCTCAATCAGGTCCCTCACTTCAGCTGGATTTCCCCACTAATTTGCTCTGGGTCACATAACTCTTCTGTACCTGAGTTCCTCAAATATTCAACATAATTTTGTTTTTTGGTACTGGAGATTAAACTCAGGACCTTGTGCCTGCAAGGTAGGCACGGTGCCACTGAGCTAAATCCCTGGTCCTCAACATATTTTTGTAATGGCAAGAGGAACAATCAAGCTGCTGTGGTGGCGCACACCTGTAACCCCAGGACATAGGAAGCTGAGATAGGAAGACTGCCCAGAGCTCGTGACCAGCCTGGGCTACATAGTGAGTTCAAGGCCAGACTGAACTACACAAGCGAGACCTTGTCTCAAAAAAAAAAAAAAAAAAAAAGCAAACAAAAAAGAGAGAACAATCACTTTATAGAAGTTTAGACATAGGAAATATATTCTAATTTTATTCTTTCATTTCTCAATATGCCAGTCAACCTAGAATATCAGTATCAGCAACTACTTAGAAGAAAAGGTAATAAGTGAAAGACTTCTGTTTTGTTTTGGGGTTTTTTTTTTTTGAGACAGGGTCTCAGTATGTAGTTCAGGCCTCAAACTCCCAGGGCTGGGATTACAGGTGTACTCCACCACGCCTGGTGGGAAAAGAACTTCTTTATCTATGCAAAGAAAAAAATATAATAGTAACACCAGCTAATACACAGTTGTCTTTACATGCCTGAAATTGTTTTACGTATTTGGTGTATATTAACTCATCTAATCCTTATGGGAAGTAACTGCTCTAGTCTGGATATGTGTTTCCAAAGGGCCATGTACTAAAGGTTTGATCATTGGTCTTTGGCACTATTGGGAAGGGGTGGAACTTTAAGAGGTGGGACTTGGTGGAAGGAAATTAGGTAGCCAGGGGAATGCCCTCGAAGGAAATACTGAACCGGTGCCTCTCCTTTCTTCTCTTTCCTGTCCCAGCTGCAAAGAGACGAGCATCTTCTTCTGCCATGCTGTCCTACCATAATGTACTGCCTTGCCACAATCCCAAAAGTCACAGGACAACCAACCATGGACTGAAATCTCCAAAACTGTGAGCTGAAATACACCATTCTTCTTTTTTTGTTTTTGCTTTTTGAGATAAGGTCTTGCTATGTAGTTCAGACTGGCCTTGAACTCACTATGTAGCCCAGGCTGCCTTTGAACTCAGTGATCCTCCTGCCTCAGCCTCTGGAGTGCTGGGGCTACAAGCGTGCACCATCCACACCCAGCCTCTTCTTAAACTGATCAGCTCAGCTTACTTTTGTCAGTGACAGCTGACTAATAACTATAATTCAATTATTCTTATTTTACAGATGAGAAAACACAGGATAAGAAATATATTAAAAGTCACGCCAAGTAATAATAGAGCTAGATGTAGAACCTCAGCATTCTGGCCTGAGTTCATGCTGTCAATATATTTCTAGTAAAAATCATTTTATTTCTAAGCAAGACTCTATTCTCCAGTTTCACTTGAGTACATAAAATCAAATGATAAGTACAATGTATCAAATGATAAGTACAATGTATCACCTCAGGGCTCTGGGCATAAGTCTGGGTTCAATGTCTAGTACTACAAAAAAAGCAAAAACTGTTATAAAATGTATCGCTTCAACAGGGATACATTCAGGAAGTAAACACACCTACTGAGGAATAAATAAGGAATGATACCGGAACAGTTTTGATAAAGGAGTTTTAAGTGTATTTCCCAGTGAGTAGTCAGAAACTAAAGACCTTGCTCATCCTCCGTGCACTGCCAGTTATTTAGATGAAATTTTGCTTTAGTTGAGATAGTATGAAGTGTTTACTGCCACCAGTAAAACTGGCAAATTGCTTGGATTCTGAACTAAATTTACATATAAGAGTATGGTTAAGGGGTCACTGTAAACAGTTCATTTGTTGACAAGCATTTTTACTGGTGTAGAGGACAACTGTGCAAGAGTTTGACATCAGTCTTTTCAAGGAGGGAGACAAAGTTCACAAATAGAAAGAGACCTGAAACTAAAGGAAAACAAGTAGTAATTTATGTACCTTAGAAAGGGAAGGTAGAAAGTCATTTCAAGAAAAAAAACCTGCCAGGCATGGCGATGAATGCCTGTAATCCCAGCACTTAGGAGGCTAAGGCAGGAGGATCTCAGTGAGTTTGCTGCCACCCTGAGCTACATAGTGAGACCTTGTTTCAAAAAAGAAAGGGGGGGGGGGCGGAAGAGCACAGGTAAAGCGATTCAGATGTTGGGGAAAAGGGCAAAGAAAGCTAGATACCAATAAGTATGTATGAAAAGAGAGAGAGAAAGAGAGAAGGAAAGAAAGAACAAACAGCTGGATGTGGTGGTGCATGCCTCTAATCTTAGCACTCTGGAAGGCTGAGGTAAGAGGATCACTGCAAATTCAAGGCCAGCCTGTTCTACATAGTAAGTTCAAGGCCAGTCTGAGCTACACAGTGAGACCCGGTCTCAAAACAAAACAAACGTTGTCAAGTAAGCAGACTTATTAGCACATCCAAAAAGGAGAAAAGGGGGAAAATATCAAAAGAAATGTTAGAGGAACAAGTTACCACCTTTTCCCCTACGCTGCAATCATCTCCTTAACTGGTTTCCCTTACCTTTTGTCCCTCTGAAGTTTTCTCCATGGGGTAGCCAACTACACCGTAGTATCCTTTTTCAGTTCTCCAAACATCTCATGCTTCTATTTGATTTCCTTTGCCTAAAAGTCTCCTATTCAAACCACCCTGATTAGATCAAATTCTCAATTTTATAAATAACTCCGTTGTTGTAGATGAAAGCTGTAATTTTGCAAGTTGTTATTTGATTAGTGACTCTCACTATACTGGAGACTCCACGGAAAAAACATGCTTTCTTCTCCCTGTCTCCTGTACTGTTGTGCCTCTCAGTGCAGAGCCTACAACATAGCAGGTGCTCAATAAGTATGTGTTGAATTAATGTACAAAGAAAAACCTGCAAAAACAATCCACAAGTAGAAAAGGGGTATGAGGCAAAGGTAAGTGAATAGATGGAAAAGAAATGCATCAAAGAGAAAAAACAAAAAATTCAATACAGACCATGGCCTAAAGAAATTCATGCAACTTTAGCTGGGTGTGGTGGCACACACATGTAATCCCAGAACTATGGTAGGCTGAGACAGGAAGATTACAAGCTTAAATCCAGGCTAAACAATTTATAGATTTAGCAAAACCTGCCTTGAAAAAAATAAAAAAAAGCACACTGTGAAGGCCCCAAGATCAACCCTCAATATTGAAACAAACAACAAAAAAAATACAACTTGAGTTTCACAAACTAAAGTACAATAGTAGACAGTGAGTGTCCTTTTCCCTAAAGTATAAAAGGAATTAAAATTAGAATTTCATTTAGTAGCTTGAAGGATATATACATATTTTTAGAACAAAGACGTCAAACAGGCACCTCAGAACTTACATAACCAAGCAGCACTAACTTCCTTCTCATTTCTCTGACAGTCTACCCCTTCAGTAAAAATGGCATTATCTCCCAATGCCACAGGCCCAAACCATGAGGCATCTTTGATTCCTTCCTTACTCTGATCCTCACAATACAATCCATCAATAAGTCTTGCAAGCTCCACATACAAACATATCAATCTATCCACCTCTCTTCCCCAATGTCCACTGCCACCATCCTAATCCAAGCCACTCTCACTTCTAGACTGCTACAATGTCCTCCTAATTACTGTAATCTCCCTACTTTTACTCTTGCTCAAGCACCAGCAGTAGTGGTTTTTCAAGATAAATCATGACACCCCATTGTCTCAAACTCTTCAATGACTTTCTACTGCTTATAATGAAATAAAAATGCACAATCCTGTCCAACAGCTCTTGGGCCTTTCACGTCACTCTCTCCTTTGCCTGCTACATTTCAGCTCTAATGATTTTTTAAATTTAACAAATGGAACCATATACTGTATCACCTATACCACTCTGAAGTCTGCTCTGTTATGAAGTCTCACAGTTAAGGTTTTAACCTGGTTAAAGTATCAAATTCATCAAGGATGTCTTTCCTGACTTGAACACTATAAAACAATTTTTCATTATTGCTCTGCATTCTCCTGCAGCCTTTATCACACTCTTTACAATTTATCATTTCATTAATAATGAAAATATTCTAGGTACAAGAAATATGATGATAAAAAGAACTCATTGCTTTGACAGAGCTTATATTTTAGTAGGGCTGAAAAATAAGGAAAATAAACCTATGCAAAGTGTTGATATAAAAAATAAAACATCAGGTCAAGGATTTAGCTCAGTGGCACCAATGTCTACCTGGCAAGCACAAGGTCCTGGGTTCAATCCCCAGTATATAAAAAAAAAAAGTCCAAGTTATGCCACGTTTGTACATGTGTGCATGCGTACTTGTGATACCATGATATTTTACAGTCATAAAGAGGGTACATTATTTAGGTAATACTGTTTTAAATGGATTATTTTTTTCTTATTGACAGCTTCTCCTACTAAAATATAAGTTCTAGGAAAGCAGGGACTTTGACTATCTTATGCTCTCTTGTATTCACCTTGGTACAGTGCCTAGCAGTATAGGCTTCTATAAATATTTGATGAGTGAATGAACACCTACTTCACCTTTTCAATAAGTCTGGAGAGAATGAATAATGTGAATGCTTTAACATTAAATCCTAAAAACCTATGCGGGGAATATTGTAAAAACTTATAATGAAAACACAAAATGTATGGCAAACTATAGTGGAATATTTTTATTATTAAAAGGCTAAGGAATCAAAAAATCATGGAAAATTAGTATTAGTACCATATCATTCATTTATTTAGAAAGATTCAGGTCAGTATATGAACACTGATTATAAGAAACTAAAGTTCTTCCCTTCTCCTAGGCTCACATTGTATTATACCCTAAGGAAGAATAAAAGCAATAGTTTAAAATTTACATCTGCTCTGTTATCATTTGGCTTTACTGTAGTCTTTTATCCTCCCTAGTTCATCCCATCAGAACTTAAACTGAATCAGAACCTCATAGAAACCTGAGATTTACCATAACACAAAAGTATAGTCATCTCCACAACGAATACAGTTAACAATTGGAAAGTCATCTTTTGAGTTTCCAATTTCAAAATCAAAAACACTACACAGAGGATCATGTGTAACACAAACTACATTACTCTCAGGACTATTCTGATCAAACAGGAATGGTGGTAGTTTAAAACGAACAGAGGAAAAACTCACAATCTCTCCTTATCTTATTTGGAATCGCACATAAAAACTCTCACCACTTTTAGATAAAGGCTGTCTCGCTTTTCTTTTCTTTCCTTTGCTATGCTCTAGCAGGAAAAATTAAAGAAAATTACTTTCCCCCACATTATTAGTTTCTATTCAACCACTAGACTGAGAACCCATTTCTAACACTCTTACAGAATCTGTTAGTACTATTCTTTTTGGAGACAGAGTCTCATTATGTCAAGAAGGGTCTTGAACTTAAGTCTACCATACCCCAGGCTGGCCTACAACTCCGTAGCGATCTTTCTGTCTCTCCCTCCCGGGTGCTGGGATTACAGGTGTATGCCACCAAGCCTGGCCTAATGTTCTTTCTTAATTTTTAAATTAAATTTTACTTTCTTAATTCAGTAATGTTTCTAAATGGATACTATTAAAATTATCATGTAGATACACTGCATGTGTAAGAAATTTTCGCAACCAGAAACAGTGTAATCTCAGATACTCAAGAGGCTGTGGCAGAAAGAACGGTAAATTCCAGGCCAGCCCGGGCAACTTAAGTTTCAAACCGCTTCAAAACACAAAAAAGAACCCTCCAACACATACACACAAAACAAACTCTGCAAAATTATCTGAAGAGTAATTATTTTAAACAAATACTCCCAGATTCATTTCCCTGAACACAGTTATCAACTCAGTTACCAGTGTAAATACTGCATCCGTCGTCAAAGTAATGGGAAAGTTCTTGGCCCACAACCATGAAACTGAGCTGTGTTTCTGCGGTCCTCATACACGCGCGGGCAAAAGGCCGACACTGTGGCCGCTACCACGGTGCCCGACGGAGAGACCGACCGAGGAGCTTTTCAAGCGGGGCTCGGTCCACCTACGGCCAGGGTCTGACTTTCCCTCCCGCGGGAACGGAGGAACACCCCAACTTTCGGCGACTGTCTCCACGCTCCCGCCGCGCCCCACCGCCTCACTTCTGCGGAGGCGTCTTTGGGGAAGCGCACTTGCTGCTGCCGGCCGGGCCGACAAGGAGGCCCGCGCCCCGCCGAGCGGCCCGATCCGGCCGCGCCGCAGAGCGCCTACCCCGAGCGCGGTCCGCTCCACCCAGTCCGCCTGGGTGGCTCCTTCAGGCCCCCCGACCCCCGACGCCCGCCGGGCCGCGCCCCGCGCCGCACACGCCCCATACCGGCGCCCGCGGCAGACGCACCTTCCAGGAACGCCACCTCGCCGGCGCGGCCGCCGCTCCGGCTGGCCGCCATCTTCCTCCGCCCACGCCGCCGCCCTCGGCCCGGCCTCGCCGCCGCCCGCCAGGAACTGGGGCCGCAGCGGGCTGCGGGCGCGGGGCAAGGGCTCGGCGCCGACACAAAGGCGCGCGCGCGGACGGCCCCAGCCCGCCCGTCTTCTCCTCAGGCCTCCGCGGCCGCGCGCCTCAGCGACGGCGACTATGCTCCCGATCCGGTCGCTCCCTGCGTCCACCGCCCATGCACGGCCACCCGGGCCGAGGCGACGGGGAGGGGATGAGAGGAGGCCGTGCGCGCGCACGCCCAGTCCGCGCCGTAAGATGGCCGCGCCGCGCGCCAGGAACAGGCCTCCGCGGCCGTTGGGCGCCGCAACCCTCGCTCCTCCCGTCACCGCCCCAGCCCGGCGAGAGAGCCCGGCCGGCCAGTGCGGAAAAACCCCCCGTCGGCCCGATGCCCCGCCCACACAGCCCCCCGCCCCGCGAAGCCCCGCCCGCCAGGCGTGAGCGCCAGGCCGGCCGGTAAAGAGCGAGTCCGCGCCCCGCAAGGCCCCGCCCCTCAGGACCCCGCCCCCGCCCCGGCTCTCGGGTCCTTGGGGTCCGCGCTGGGAGCGTCTCTGGCGACGGGTTGTGTGGGTGTCGGGAGCGCACTTCTCGGCCCAGGCCTGAGGGGCGCCGCTGGGGAAGCTGGATGACCACAGGTGCCCTCAGAGGAGTTGCGCCCCTGTGTGTGCCAAAATAACTTTCCAAAACAGCCGTTCAGAAAAGACCCTGCCGGTGTGCAAGCGATGGCAGTGTTGGAAGCGGACCTTGGTGGTGTGCAGTATGTGCCTGACCTTGCAAGAACCGCAGCCTACTTTAGTCGGGACTTGTAAGCTGAGATGATGACTGTCTTAGTTACTTTTTCCTCCCTGAGACACAGTTACGACTCCCACAACTGTGAGGAGGAGAAGCTTATTTTGGCTCACAGCTCGTAGAGGATTCAGTACCCAACTGGCTGGCTTCTGACAGAGAGTAATTGCTGGGGACCAGGCCGGAGGAGGGACGGCGCCCTTCCAAGCCACCCCGCGACCCACCTTCTCCCACCAGGTCAGTTAGCTATCAACTCATCGGTGCACGCATCCACTCTGAGTACTGCACCCCGCGACCCAGTCATCTCCCCAAAGCACCCCAAAGAGCTCATGAAGCTTTGGAGGATGCCTAGATGCACAGTAAACCACAATTCTGTCGCATCAGGGTTCTTCTTTTCATCCATGAAAATTTGGAAAATAGAGAAAATGAGAAGTTACCCCAGTCTCTCCACTGAAACTCAGTTCCTTTATAAGAGGAAGGAGCGGAGTGGTACTGGCTTAGGACATTCGTATTAAGCTGTATCGGGGGCCCCCTTAAAAAAATTTTTAATTTTGAGCCAGAGTTTCAATAAGTTATAAATTACCCAGGCTGGGTTTAAACTTGCAATCCTTCTGCCTCAGCTCCCAGTGTGCTGGGCTTATAGGCCTGTGCCACCGGGCCTAGCTTTATTTTTGTTTGAGAATGGATATTGAAGGACTTAAAAAAAAAGTGCTGATTGGAATAGTAACTGTATATATGTTAAGGAGCCAAATTTCAGCCAGGAGATGTGACATACCTCTAATCCTAGCACTCTGGGAAGCTGAGGCAGGAGGATTGCAAATTGAGCTCAATTTGGGCAGTTTAGCGACTCGGAGAGACACTGTCTGAAGAAAAAAAAATTTAAAAGGTCTAGGGGTGGAGCTCAGCGCAAAGGCCCTGTGTTCAGTCCCCAGTAACCGCTCCCCCCTCCCCCCAATACACACATTAGCCGGTCTGATGGCCCAGGTCCCAGCACTCCAGACAGGAATGAGACAGGAGGATCCCAAGTTTGAGGTCGGCCTGTACTACATAGCAAGACCTGTTTAAAAAAAAAAAAAAAAAATCCTCATATCAGTAAAAAGTCTACAGCAATTGAAATGATTGTAGAAAACAGATCACAGTCTTCAGGGAATGAACTGTTCTAATTCAGCTGTCCTCTTAACCAAGGCTTAGGCAGAGAGCCTTTTTGTTTAAAACTTCTTTTAATACCGTTTCCGCTAATGAGTCAGTAATCTTTCCCTGATTTGTTGAGTAGTAGAATGAATGTATGTATTATAATGTACCTTTCCTGCCTGAGGAATTGCACGGTCCTGTTGTGGTGCTCTGTGACAGTCTGTGCTGGTGACAATATGGTATCATAGATAAAAGGCAGCTGCAAGTATAGACTCCCAAAGGTAAAGAGAATTAACCTCTCACTTAAAGTATGCGTGTGCTGGCTTTGCTAAAGGGCAGGTGCCAGGAGTTATGGAATGTGGATGGCTGGCCTCAGGGAGCAAGGAAAGGCCAGGAGACTGACTCCTGGGACAGGTTCTGGAAAGGAAAACTGGCACCTCGATTTTAGCCCAATGGGACAGATGTTGGACTTCTGACCTTACAGAGCTTTAAGATAATAAATCTGTGGGAAATTGGCAAATTAGTGGTAAAGTCACTTGGTATAGCAGACATAGAAAACTAACACACATGGAATGGTAAGCCCGGTAGAGTTGCCTTTTAAGCAAACTGAATAAGATTTTTTTTAGGCAAAATCTACGGTTTTATTTTTGGGTGTTATCAATTTCAGCTAGTATGTATGGGGCCCCATAATTCCAATTGTAAAGGAGAGGTATGAATTATGATTCTCAAACTTTAGTGAGCATAATAAGGGGTGGGGCTGTTGAAACATTACCACACCTCCAAAGCGTGTGACTCAGTAGGTCTGGAGTGAGACCACAGAAAGTGCATTTCTTCCCCTTCTCTTCCCTTCTCTTCCCTTCCTTCCCTTTCCCTCCTCCTCTTCTCTCTCTCTCTCTCTCTCTCTCTCTCTCTCTCTCTCTCTCTCTTTTCTCTCTGTCTCTGGTGGTATTGGAGAGTGAACCTAGGACCTTCACCCTGGGCTACATCCTCAGCCCTCAAACTTTAATTAACATAAAAAAATAAGCATAATGGAAAAAAGCTAAACTATTTTAGGTTTGAATAGATGGGCAAATAAGTGTTATGGCTTGTGTCTAGAGGTTCCCCCCCCAAGCCACATGCAGGCAGTCATAGGTGGGGTTTTTCCAGAGGTGGCTGGATCTAGAGTATGACGCTGGAATTGATTCATGGTGCAAAGCTAGGCTCAAGGGCATTGGGATAAGGGTGTGAGTGCTGACCACCCTGAGTAGTCTGGATAAGATAAAAGGGGCAGAAAGATGCTGTTAAGGTCCCTTGTTGCTTTTGCTGACTTTAATGTAGTGAACTGTTTCTCCTCTGCTATGCCTCTCTGCCATGTGGCACCCTGCCTTGGGGTCAGCTAACTATGGACTGAGACATCTACGAACTGTAAGCCACATAAACCCTTAACTTGTGGGTATTGGGTATTTTTTTCCTCAGCAATGAGAAAAGTAACTAAGACAATAAGCCATTTTGGTTTTCTTCTAATGATTCCATTAAAGAGAATTTGGAAGGCTGGGGAGGCAACTCAGTGGTAGAGTACTTATCCAGCAAGTTTGAGGTCCTGGGTTCAATCTTTAGGAGAGAGGGAGAGAGAGAGATTGATTTGGAAAAGAGGAAAGGAAAAACAAGGTCCTGCCAATCAAAAATTTTTTCCAGTCAAAAAATGTAAGCCCAATGCCATATGTTCTCTAATGTCTTTTTATTAATATACTTAGATCATCTGTTCCCAATGTCGCACCCTGGACCTACTTCCCTTCCAAGCTCAAACATCCCATCTACAGCCACAACCCCTAGGCCATTTTCAGTCCTACTGTGGTCTCTAAACTACTGATGCCTCCATATTCTATCTTTTCTCTCTAGTTTAGCCTTCATAGTACCTTATTTCATTTCCTGTTTTTTGATTATATGTTCAACTCTTCCTGCTTGAAGGTAGGCTAAAGACCCCCACAACTGCCATTATCAGAAACACCAGTATATGGTGGGAGGGAGGGGAAAGATGTGGTACCGAGTTTCTGCAAGATCTCTGCGGATTCCCAGCAAAGACACAAAGATTTCTCCTATTTATTAACCCATCTCTCACCCTCAAATCCCATATCTCCCTGGAGCTGAGAACCTGATTTTTGAGCAAATCTCCCTATTCTCCATTCCTTGGCCACTGAATAAAGCCCTTCTTTCTCCCCAGCCCTTGTCTCTTGACATAAGTTTTGTCATAGGATGAGTTCCAGCCCTGGGTTTGACAACGGATCCACTAAAACATCACAGCCCCTACCTCCCGTGAGCCTTTGGCTGCGGCCTCCCACAGTGCTCTCTGGTTGGTGTGTGCTTCAAATGTCCCGAACAGCTTCTTCAGTCCTTTCCCCACGACTCTTCCCAGAATTCCTTCCTCTCAACTTCAGACAGAAATACATGATATGAGATGGGCATTCCTTTCGTTTATCAAAACTATCTGATCTGTACCCACTTACTCTATTTCCTACTTTATAACAGAAACAGAGACCTTCCTCCTTTAAATCAATGCCTTTAGGTGTCCCTATGAGTTCCATGTCAGTGCCTTCTCAATTCTGTATTTCCACTTCCTTCAGTTCACTAGAATTTTTCTTAGAGGCAGAAAGTGTTGGCCCTTCTGCTGGGCGTGGTGATTGTTTGAAGGCTGAGGCAGGAGGCTCTTGAGTTTGAGACCAGCCTGGACTACATAGCAAGATCGGGTTTTAAACAACAAACAAAACAAAATGTAATGAAATGAAATAATATAAAATGAAATTTATATTAAAAAAAAGAAAAAGCGTGTTAGCCCCCAGTAATCTTTAGGATGTTTGGCTACAACATCTGAGAGATTTCCAAACAATTTACCAGCGCTGCTGTACCCTACTTAAATGGGTTAAAGATAGGAGTCTCCATATCAAGTAGCACCTCAGTTTTCTGTGTAAGTCCTATAAGAAAGAACAATAAACAATAATGATTAGGGCCGGGGATTTAGCTCAGTGGTTTCGCCGCCTGCTGCGCAAGCGCAAGGACCTGAGTTCGATCCCTGGTACCAAAAAACCCCAAAAAACGGTAATGATTGAAGAATCAACATTCTCAGGGCTGCACCACCATCCCTATGCAAACAGAATTCAGAGGAAAACACAACTGAGATGATTTGCAGGATCCTTCAGGAAGGATGCAAGAGTGTGGACCCTCCCCTCCAAAAGCTGCTTCTCTCTGAGAGTATTAGCTTTTTGCCATCCACTCACTTTCTCAAACCAGAAAGGTACAAATCGTGATCGATATGCACTCTTGTCAAATAAAGTTTCCCTCTTAAACATCTCTTAGAATCCATATGTATTTTTCTAATTCTAATGATTCCACTATAACCTTTCAACTATATATTACTGTAAATAACAGTTTCAAACAGGTTGTTCCTTCTCTCTTCCTCTCCTCTCATCCATTTCTTATATAAAAGCCACAATACTTTTTTTTGGAAATGTAAATGAGATCACACCACCTTCTTCTAACACCATTCATGAGATTCTAAGATCTAAGGCCCTTGACGCCTGCCTCAACCTTATTTTGCAGCACTCTCTCTTGCTTCATTAAGTTCCAGCCACTTCCAGGGGTTTTTGTCTGTTGGTTCCTTTTTGTTATTTTGTCTGTGGTTCTGGAGGTTGAATCCAGGGCCTTCTGAACACTAGGCAAAAGATCTCCCAGCACCACTGTCTTAGTTATTTTCTTGTTTCTGGGACAAAATATCCGGCACGGACAAATTAAAGGAGGAAGATTTTATTTTAGCTCACAGTTTGTAGAGGTTTCAGTCCATAGCTGGCTGGTTCTAGGTGGGGTGGCATGGCAGAGGGGCATCACAGAGGAGAAACAGTCCATGGGAAAGCAGGGCAGGCAGGGAGCAGCCCAAGATCAAGGAAGAGCAGGGATATAAAATTCCAGGCCACACCACCAGTGACCTGCCTCTTCCCACCATGCTTCACCTTTGAACATTATACCCTGCTATAAACCCTTAATCTAGTATGTCATACCCAGATCCAGTATCACACACCCATGATCCAGTCACCTCCCAGAAGCCCCACCTATAAGTGCATGAGGCCTTGGGGGGACAACTAGATAAAAGCCATTACAGCCACTTTCACTTTTTAAAGTTCTTTAAGTGCTTCATCTTTCTTACATCACAGCCTTTGACCATATTTTACCCTCAGTCTGCAATACACTTTTTGCCGAAATGGAACCCATTAGTACATATCTGTCAACAGAATAAAGAGATAAACCATCATAATTTTTCCCGAGGGATATTTGGAATCATAGGGTTCTAGAACTCAGACTCCTCACAGAGCACGTAATACAATCTTAGAAGCCAAAGAAATGTCTTTGCCCCAAAATAACATTGTGGTAGAAATCTAAAAAAGATACTTCTGAAAGTATCAGCAACCCAGGTGTGAACATAGGTTTTGGCAATTACAGTGCTGAAATAATTTGAGTTGAGGAGTCTAGGAATCAACAGGAAGAAGAGTTATGTTAGTTATATACACATAATACCAAAGTTTCCTTTCTGTTTGCTTTCTTCTCTAAGGCCACAAATCCTTTTTGTATCACAACTGGTGTCTCTTCTATTTTAGTCAGATTTCCAGTGCTGTGTATAAAACTATTTGGACAAACTGGTTCATATTCTATGCTGGTAGAGTTTAAGAGTTAATAGTAAAATAGTAACCCGATTATGACCTCTGTCATTATTACTGTATTTGCTGTTTCTCCTAGTCTGCTATTGGCTTTCCTCTTTGTAGATATTTATGCTTCACTTCTTGTCTCCATTTAATAACAGCAAAAGCAATGTAGCAATAGCTTATAACATAATTTTCTGAAAATACTGTTCTCTGATGCTGACTCCAAACTGAAGCCAAGTAGGATCTTGCATTTTATTTTTTATTTTATTTTATTTTTTTTTTTGGTACCGGGGATCGAACTTGGGTCCCTGTGCTTGCACAGCAGGCAGCGAAACCACTGAGCTAAATTCCCAGCCCCACTGAGCTAAATCCCTGGCCCCTCTTGCATTTTAAATTAACTTCACTTTGCAATTTGAACTACTCTATCTCTTCTGCAGGTCAATAAACAAGTTTTCAGAAAAATGTAAGGAATAACTAGCCCTCTGAGTTTTGGACTGCTTTTTGAAGTTAAAAGTCTCAGTACTAGCTTCCTCTTAATATCATTCATAATCTTTTGATGACATAAGAAGTACATAGATGACTGCTCAGTTTTTGTGTTCAACTTAATCATCTAAATTAGAAGCCTACTGTGACTGCTGACTTGGTCTTGGTTAGGGTTGATTTCACTTTAACTATTACACTAGAAAAAAAGAAATACAGATATTAAAGACGTTATAAAGGCACAAATGAGTGAAAGTGGATCCATGATACTTTTCTTTTTTCTAAGGGAGGTATGTCCTAGACTAAGTGGTTAGTAGGGAGAGGCCGAGTCAGAATTCAAGTACGTATCCTATTACCACATAAGAACATATTGTTGTATCACAGCTATATACTTGTCCTCCAGATGTTTTTTTAAGTATTGCGGATTAAACCCAGGGCCTTGGCACTAAGCTACATTGCCATCCCTATTTTATTTTGAGACAGGGTCTTGATAAGTTTCCAGGTTGAACTCAAATTTGGAATCCTCCTGCCTCAGCCTCCCAGAATTCTGAGATTATAGACACATGCCCCCATGTCTGGTTTTGTCTTCTACTTATCATGCACAATTGTGCCTTGTCTTAGTTATTTTTCTTATTGTTGAGACAAAATACTCAACACCCTCAAGTTAAGGGAGGAAAGGTTTATTTGGCTTACAGTTTGTAGAGGTTTCAGTCCATAATCAGCTGGCTCCAAGGCAGGGATGGCATCACAGAGGAGAACAGTTCATAACAGGCAGAGAGTAGCATAGCAACAAGGGACCTTAACTGCATCTTTCGGACCCTTTTATCTTACCCAGACTACTCAGGGTGGTCAGCGCTCACACCCCTAATCCTAGTGCCCTTGATCCTAGTATGGCACCATGAATCATTTCCAGTATCACACACTCTAGATCCAGCCACCTCTGAACAAGCCCCGCCTCTGACCACATGAAGTTTTGGAGGGACATTTAGGCACAGACCATAACATTCTGCCATTGGCCTTCTCGAAGACTCATGTACATCCCTTTATGAAAAAGGCATTTAGCCCATCTCTAAGAGTTACCAAAGTCCTAACAGTTTCAGCATGGCTGAAAAGTCCAAGTCCAAAGTCTCCTCTGAGATTTAAGGCAAACTCTTAGCTATAAGCCCCTGTACAAATGAAAAGAAAGTTAAACACTTCCACCATTCAGTGGCACAAGATAGACATTTCCATTCCAAAAGTTAAAAACAAGGGGATACAAAGGAATGGGACCAAAGCAAGTCCAAAATCCATCAGGGCAAACATTGAATCCCACAGTTCCACTTCCAGCATACCCAGCAATCCGTGGCAAGTTGTGAACTCCAGAGGATTTGGGTGGCTCTGCCCCTAGAGCACTTCCAGTGGTTGTAGCTCTCTTGGCTTCTCTCTTGCGCTGGCTTTACTTCTGGGGTCCCCTCTGTACCTTTGGCTTCACACTCACAGTTTCACACATAGCCCTCTTGGGCACACTGCCTGACCTTCCAGACCTCCTTCTGAAATCTGGGTGGAAGCCTTCCTTACCCTACAACTCTTGCATTCTGTATGCACCTAAAACTAGCACCACTTGGATGGTGCCAAGGTCTGCTATCAGCTGGTGCAGTAGCCAGGCTTCCTTCTCTCTTGGCTATAGGGGTCCAGTGCATATGAACCACATCCTGCAGAACAACTTCCCTAGGCCACCACAATTCTGGAACAGTGCTCTGGGGCTCTCTTCTCAAAGCAAAGTCTTTCACTGTTGCAAATTTCCTTTTTTTTTTTCTTCCAGTAGCGGCAATCAAACTCAGGACCTTGCACATGCCAGGCAGGCAAGGCACCACTGAGCTAAATCCCTAGCCCACGCTTTTGCAATTTTGAGGCTGCAAAGGGTGGAGTCATGCTGCTTCTTTCTGTGATGCCCTCAGGCCATCTTTTCTATTCTCCTGTTCCTTCTCAGCAATCAGATCTCCTCTGCTCTATCTTTGCAGGCCATAACTTTACTGGAGCTTCCTTTCTGGCAAAACTCAAAATGTTTTAAATCATTCTGATAGGCTCTGTGCTCTTGATTCTCAACATAAATCAGGCTTAAAGCCCCCAACAGTAGCCATGCCACCACCCCAAGTTAGAGTGCCTGGAAATTTCTTCTGCAAGATTAATCTGCCACCTTTAATCTCAGTCCAGACAAAATCTCTGGACATGAACAAAATGCTGACAGACTTTCTGCTAAGCCATAATACATATCATCTGGAGTCCAATAGCCAGTTCAACCCTTCTTCCCAGAAGAAACCTCCTGAGCCTGAACTTTACCTTCAGGATTTCTATCAGCATTCTGGTCTCTCAGCGCCACCAAAATCTCCCATAAAGTACTGTCTAAGGTGTTCCAGCTCTAGTTTTTCAGCTGGCATCTCCAAACCTTTCCTAATTCTTCCCCTTCCCACAAGCTAGTTTCAAAGTTTCCTCAACCACATGGTCAGGTACATTCACAGCAAAAAACCCACTTCTATGGTACCAAATCTTGTCTTAGTTACTTTTCTCTCATTGCTTTTGCAACCTTCTGACCAGCATGAACTGCTTCTCCTCTGCAAGTCCTGTCTGACACTCCTCCCTGGCTTGGAACCAGTCAATTATGGACTGAAACCTCCACAAGCTGTGAGCTAAATAAGCCTTTGCCCCCTTTAACCTTGTCTGTTGAGTATTTTTGTTTTAGCACCAAGAGAAAAGACAGGCCTCATTGAAATTTCAGTCCAGTAAACTTGGCCAGAGCCTATAAAACCTTACTATGCACCAGGATATAGCTCAGCGGTACAGCACCTGCCTGGCAAGCACAAGACCGTGAGTTTGATTCCCAGTACCAAAACAAAACAAAACAAACCTACACTATGTCCAGACTCCCCCCCGCCCACCAAATGAAAGTAAAGTACTTTAAATTACAAGATATTTCAGCCAGTACTTTAATACCTACTAAATACTCATCACCATGCCAGACCCTGGAAAACGACCAGTTGATTCTTGTATCTACATTTTACATTTGGTATTTCCCATGTGAAATACACACATTTTTGAGGGTAAAGTACAGAATCCCATAATACTTAACTGGGTCATCTATCTCAGTAATACTAGAGAACTCATTTTTTTTTCAAGTAGCAGATTCAACTGGAGGGCCACAACTTTCCCCCCTTTCATTATGGAATCATAACTGTAGATTTTACATCATTAGAGTGAGTTTTAAGCAGAATTCTTTAAAAAGACTTAAAAAATTTTTTTTCTGCTACTGGGGATTGAACCCATGGCCTTGATCATTGTAGGCAGGCACTCTAGCATTAAGCTACATTCTCAGCCTTTTAAAAAAACTTTATTTTGAGACAGTATGGTGGCTCACCTTGACTGTCAACTTGATTGGCTTGAGAGACGTCTCCTAGGAGATTAGGAAACACACTTGTGGGTGTGTCTTTGTGGATCACGGAAGTGTGACCTTCGGGACTCTATCTGGCCCCTGGCCCCTTCCTCGCTGATGCTCTTCCTCTGCTCTCTATTTCCTGGATACCATCAGTGGAGCAGCTTTCTTCCACCATGGCTTTCAACCATGATGACTGACGATGGACTGAAACTTCTGAAACTGTGAGCCACATAAAACTCCTTTTCTTTATGTTGTGGATGTCAAATGCTTTGTCCCAGCAAAGAGAAGCTGACCAGGACAAACAGCGTCTCATTAAGTTGGCCAGGCTGGCCTTACATTTGTTATCCTCTTGCCTCAGCCTCTAGAGTAGCTGAGCAACAGGTGAATGCCACCATGGGTATTTTTTCTTCTTTTCTTTTTTCTTTCTTTGCCTTTCCCCTCCTTCCTTCCTTTTGTCCAAATTGATCTTGAACTCAAAATTTCCCTGCAGGAAAACCACACCTAGCAAAAGATATCCTGAAGAATATAAACTCATATATTTTCAGTTCATTTCTAAACTTGCATATTCCAGATAGATTTAAAATCTGTTAATGACACTAAAGGCAACCTAAATTACCTACATGATTTAAACAAAATAGGTAACTTGGCTTATTATTTATTCATTTGTTTTTGCAGTACTGGGAGCCAAATTCAGGGCCTTCACACTGAAATACATCCCCAGTTGTTTTTTTTTTTAAATTAAAAAAACGGTCTTTTAAGTCCTTTATTTGCCCAGGCTTGGCTTGAAACTTTCAATCCTTTTCTCCCAGCCTACGGGGTGCTGGAATTATAGGCATGTGCCACCATGCCCAACTTTGTTTTCTAATTCTTGTTTACCATTGAGTCTTATTTAATAAAACAATTTACAGGGAGGCTGAGACAGGAGGATTGCAAGTTGAAGCCTAGCCTGGGCAACTTACCTACTTAGTGAAATCTTGTCTCAGAAATGTGTAAAAAGGGCTGTAGCTAAGTGTGAAGGCCCTAAGTTCAATTTCAGTATTGCAAAGAAATAAATCATCAGTTTAGAGATATTAACAAGTAAGAAGAAAATACCAATGATTTCCTGTTCATCTGTTTTTTCTAGCCCAGCCTCAGCATGCTCTGATCTTCCCATCCACTCTCCTCCTCTGGCTGCTGATATTGTATCAAAAACTCCTGCAGGACAATGGGTTCTTCATGTGTTATTTACAAAGCCCTCTCTGGGAAAAGGACTGGAGAGGAAAGGTACATTCTTAGGACCAGTGTTTTTAGATGTAGTTCAGATTTTGTACAATGTGTTCAGTCTGCTCCTCTCTGTCAGAAGTAGTCACTAGCTGTGCACGCCTGTAATCCCAGCACTTGGGAGGCAGAGACAGGAGAATTGCTGCAAGTTTGATGCCAACCTGGGCTACACAGTGAGCTCAAGACCAGACTAGCCTGGACTACACAGCAAGATCCTGCCTCAAAAACAAAAAACAAAACAAAACAAAAACTAGGCACTTTTGTATAATGAAGACCTATTCATAGAACCAAATACCAAAATATATTTTCTTACTTAGGAAGACAAAGTTTAGTAATATGTGAAAAATAAAATACATAAGCGTAAGGTCCTGATCACTGCCAAATATACACTAATTCACTAATACATTCCAAACTAAATTGTAACTTTTACTTGTCTTCGTTTTCTCTAGAAGAAATAATCATAAACAATATTCTTTAAGGAATTCCCATTAGAGTTCTGATATAGCTTCCCTTTCTTTCATCTCCCTAAATAAGCCCGTGTCATAGAAACGTACATCTCCGATTTGACACGTTACAGATAATTGTAAGTATCTATCCTTAATAACATTTTATCTTTTGCTTTTCTAACCTAGCTGGTAGTATGTCCGTGTTATGGCAGTTAGAGTGGAGTGTCAACTTGATTGGTTTTGGGATCCATTCGGGTGAGGATCCCATACTCCACTCATTGTGGGAAGGAGTATACTTGGAGAAACATTCTTCTGGGTGTATCTGGATGGGTCATGGGTTTGTGACTTTGGAGTTTACATCTTCCCTGCCCCCCCCCCCCCCAGTGCTATTTCTCTGCTCCTCTTCCCAACCACCATGAACTAAAGAGCTTTGCTCTTACACAACTTTCTGCATGATATTCCTGCCTTGAAACCAGATGAACATGCACTGAATCCTTGAAACTATAAGCCAAATTAAACAACTCCTCTTTAAGCTGTGTCTTAGCAACAGGAAAGCTGACTAATACAAGACCAAAGGAAGTTGAAGATGCCAGAAACATGGAATGTCTTGCCAAGGAAAACTATAATCTGTGAGCCAAGATAGCCTAATAGAGCATCCATTTGGGCTGAAACCACAAGGCCGTAGAAGTGGGGGTGTTCAAGCCCTCTGGAACTCACTGCACCTACCACAACCTGCCCTTGGATGCTGGATAAGGAGAATAGGATCTGATGTGTGCCCTACTGTTCTTTGGCCTTGCTTTCGTCCAATTTTTTCACCCTATTCCTTCCTTTTACATCAGAAATGTTTACCCTGTGCCATTGTACCTTAAGATCATACAACTTGTTCTTGATTTTTACAGAATTTCATAGCTAAGAGTTTGTCTTGAATCTCAGAACAGACTTTAACTTGGACTTTTTAAAAGTGCTGGAACTGTTGAGACTTTGTAGAAGGGATTATTGCATTTTGGGCTGTATTGAGGATAGTTAAATCATGTTAAGCAGAATTATGTCCTTGTGTTTTTTGCAGATTAAGTATGGCTTAAGGAGATTTGTTTGGGTGTCAAGTTGACAAGAGGTGGGATGTGACTATTAAGATAATGTTAACTTGATTGACTTGGGAAGTTCCCAGAGGATTGGTGGAGCACACTTTTGGGTGGGTCTGTGTGAGCCATGGATGTGTGACCTGAGTTACCATATCTAGTTTTCATCCTTTCTTCTGTGGTACTTCATTGCTCCTCTGTTCTTCTCCCAGCCACTGAGAAAGAAGTAGCTTTGTTCCACCATGATGTTCCTGCCTTGGAAACAGCTGACTATGGACTGAGTCCCCTGAAACAGAACTGAATTAAACCTCTCTGCTTTTAAGTTGTGAGTGTTAGGTATTGAGTCTCAATGATGGGAAGCTGAGTAATTCATGTGTATTATAGGTTTAATAGTCATTATGTAAGTTATATACCTTTGCTAAACTAAACTTTCTAATATTGTTTTCATGTGTTTATTATATAATGTTAAGATAAATCTAAATTTTTCCATAATTATTTACTTTGTAAAGATATCACATGATAGAGAAAATGGTGGAGCATTGACTGGCACCAAAATTCAGCCTTTCTGAGATCTGGAATCCAGACACTGCAAAACCACAACTTGGTGAAGAGGAAAGGAGAAGTAGATCACTGGGAATCAGGAAGGAACTGAAATGAAAGCAGAAGCTGCAGGGAATTTGGAGAATCTGTCCACAACACAGAGAAAACAAACAATTTGGACTCTCTCACTGGCTCAAGAAGAGAAGAGTTTGGCTCTGCAGAAGCAGGGGAAGTGCCAAGGGCTGGGAGATCCAGGGAGAAATGGAGGTGGGCTGGGTTGGTAACACAGGCCCCAAGAGGAGCCCATAGCTGTTGTGAAATGCAAAAGCAGTGTGGGGTCTTGCTCCATGGGGACATCTTCCACACAGCAGGCAACAGCCGAAGGATTCCAGCACAGGCACTCACCATATCACTAGAGAGTACTTACTCAGGTACTATTTCAGAAAGGGACTGATTATTTAAATCTGGGATTCAGAACACCTAAAACAAACAAAACAAAAAACTTCACTACCAGTTTCCCAGTGTTACCCTCCCATAGTAACTGGGTAAAAGTCTTGAGAGACAGCTTCGAACAAGGAGCAAGCTAGAAAGAGATCCTCTGAGAATTTGAAGCTCAGGCTGGGAAGGACATGAGCCCAATATCCCAAGGTGAGAAGCCAGCTTGGCTTGAGCTGTACTCAGAAATGGCTGGATATGAAAGTGCCTGTTGGCATTAAGTACTTGAACCCTTGCCCTGCTATCTACATCCAGCACATACCTGAGATCTGTTTGCCTCCCCTCTCTATCCATGTGAACAAGGGCACATCTCAGCATACACATCATCACAGCCTGGGGTAAACAGAAGGCACTCTAGAATAGGAGCACATCTCACAAACCCACAGGCCATAAGGCTAGGTGGAGAAAACCATGATTTGCTGGACTTAAAACTATGGCTCCTGAAAGGAAACCACTCATTTAAAAATACAGAGAATATTTTTGTTTCAGTTTTTTTGGATTCAGTATTGTTCCTAACTCTTTCTTCTTCATTGGTTTATTGGGGTGTGGGGAGTTTCCCTTTGTCATTCTTTCTTTCTTTCTTTTTTTCTTTCAAAAACAGAAATTGAATTGTATTGAAGCTTGATGATTCCCATAGTAAATAGATTACAATAAAACTCTAGCTGTTGGCTAAGTTCCATTACTTTTTTAAAAGTCTCTTTGACTTTTTCTCCTGGTCATCTGTTATCCTCTCTGCAGGTCGCTTCTTCAATCCCTTCATTTTCCTTGTTTGTAGTTTGCTTAGGTCTTGTTTCTGCATATGAATCCCTCCGTAAGTTGTGCCAAAAGTATCATGGGACATATTTTTCTTCTTCTTTGGCTTGAGAGCTTTTGGCATTTTCATAGATAACTTATAAAGGTCATCTGAGGCCAGGTGTATCCTCCTCAGAACTAGATCCAATGAAGGTCCCATCTCTTCTAACTCAATCTGAGGTGTTCTGCAACCAGATTTCTTCAACAGCAACTTACAGCTTTGAAAATAAACCTTCCCCTTCAGAGCAGCAAAGTGCAGAACATACTCTAACCCAGCCAGGTGGATATTTGCTACTGTGGGGCCTCTAATTCAATCATATTCAGCACATGGTAGTCATACATACGACCTATTACTAGGTTATTGGGCCGCTTCTTATTATGGGATCCAAACATGAATAAGGAACAATCTGACTTCTTTGAAAAGAACTCCAGTGATGTCTGATCCTCAAATGGTCTTGTAATATTTTTCCACGTCTTTCAGTACTTGTGTCACTGTTGCATTTGCATTTCCCCCTTTGATCAGCATAGCATTTTTATTATTTTCACTAAGTTTCGGTTCTCTCTTCTCAAGGAATCTCTTGGCCCCTTTTGTTTTCGGTTTTATAACTCGGTCCAAGATGTCCATTGCTACCCCATTCTTTCTTTCTTCTTTGTTTCTCTGCATTCTTTCTTCTTTCCTTTTCATATTTTCACTTTTTATTCTCCATATTATTTCTTTTCTCTCTCTTTTTTTCTTTACTTCTACAGTGGTACTTTGGTTCATGAACTTAATTCATTACATGATTCCAGAAAAGATGGCTGTGGTCATGTTCATCACCCAATGTAGAGTTTGCAAACAAAAACAAAATTTGCCAAATGCTTCCATTTATAAACTAAATTATTCACAAACAAAAGCATTTGTGAACCAAGGTACTACTATATCTCTCAGTTTTTGTTACCTGTATCTAATTCTGTAAATATTCATTTAGTCCTTAATAGACTATTCCCTCTCATCTCCCATTGTTTATTTTTTCAAAGCATCTTCTTGCATTCTGCCATTCCCAACTCCTTATATCTTTAATAGTATAACCATTAAGATTTGTTAATCTTTTTATAGTTAATTGTATGTTACTACTGTTGAATCCTTTTCTATCATTAGTGGAGGTATAATTGTTGTATGTAGTGGATACAGATATTTTTTTCCTAATGCTAAAGGTGATATGTTTTTGGTTCTTATGGTATGCCAATATCCACTTTGTCTTGGACAATATTATTGTTGTTGATTTACCTGCTGTTGCCAGGGTCTCATTTTTATTGCTGTTAATAGGTTTTCTCTGAATACAATACCCAAATTATCTTTGAGACATTAACAATCCTGTAGTCCAGTCTTGGAGAACTGCATGCTGGGGCAATGACATTGCATCCTTCCCTCCAAAATTCATAGAGGTGGTCAGATCTTGGGAGACAGGCAAAGGACTACAGTTAGCCACACCCTAAGCACATCACTGAAAAGTTGACTAAAGAAATATCCATACTAGCAACACGTCTTTCCACTATAAACAATGGCAAACCTAAGCACAAAACAAAACAAACACACAAACAAAAAACAATATAAACCTGAGGACACAAGGTAGCAAAATGCCTCCAAAATTTCCAAAGGCCAATTCATAGGTAATAGGGAGAGGAGTAGGAAAACAAAAGCCACAGAGCTGATTTATTCGAAAATATAACAGAGGAGATTAAAAATAGATCAATAAAGTGCTTGGTGGGCTCACAGAACCTATAACTAAACAGATAAAGGATGTAATAAACACAATGATCAGGGAGCTTACAGGAGATACTAATAAAAAGCTAGCTGACTGGCAAGCACAAGGTCCTGAGTTTGATCCCTGGTACTAAAGAAGAAAAAAAAGCTAGCTAAGCTAAACAAAATGATACAATATGTGAATAACCAGTTTAGCAAAGAATTAGTGTCCAAGAAAAAGTTGTAAACAGAATTCCAGGAGATTAAAAATTTTATTGAAAGAATGGACAGCAGAAGTGACTAATATGAGAACAAGATGTTAGAGTTAGAAGATAGGGATGCTTTCAAATTCCAGTTACTCAGAGACACCTTAAAAACAATAAGAGAATATAAAAAATGGTTCCAACAGCTGCTAGCTAACACAAAGCAACTAAGATTAATTGGAATAAGTGAAAAATCACAAAACAACACAAGGGTATAAAATATTTGTTTACCGCAACCATGACGGAAAACTTTCCAAAGATAGGGAAAGAATGAAATATCCAGATAAGTGAGGCATATAGAATCCCAAGAAGCCACAATCAGAAGAGAACCTCACTACCTCACATCAGAGTCAAAATCTCAGAAGTCCAACATAGGGACAGAATCATAAAAGCTGTTTAGAGGAAAGCAGCAAATCACTTATAGAGGTAAGCTCATTAGAATTACATCAGAGATCTCCACACAAACCTGAAAAGCCTCACCTGGAAAAGCTTGGAGTAAAGTGTTTCAAGTCCTAAAAGATAAGATCTTCCATTCCAGACTTATATGTCCCTCAAAGCTCTCTTTCAAAATTGATGGAGAAATAAGGGATTTCCACAACAAAGGGCACCTCAAGAAATTCATGATCACTAAACCAGGACTACAAAATAAAAATGCTGAAGCATATCCTAGAAAGAGACAATGAAGCCAAAAGTGGGGAAAAAACCCCTATACCAGTCAGAGTGAACAGTTAAGCAGGAGAGAGAGAGGAGAGAGAGCTAAGCAACAAGAAAATAATGTAATAACAGGAATAAGTCAGTACCTTTTAGTAATTACTCACAATATGAATGGTCTCAATTCCCCAATCCAGACACTGATTGTCAGAATGGATCAAGAAGTAAAACCCAACTATACAAGAAACACAATTAATCCAAAAAGAAATACACAGATTAAAAATAAAAGGATGGAAAGCAACATTCCATGCAATGGGAAACTGGCAAAAAGCAGGAGCAGCTATCCTAATTTCAGATAAAGTGGGTTTTTGGGAGACCATCCCTAAAAGCAGGCTGTAAGCAGTGGGAGCTGTAAAGAGTTAACCCCACAATTGGCTTGGTTTAAGATGTGAGTCTGACCGAAGGCTACGATTCATGAGAGCACTACAGATGGGGTGCAGTTTACCACAACTTGTCCATCAATAGCCAAAGTAGAGGCCAGAGAAACAGCCCATGAAATTGTGAGGCTTAATATGAGATAACACAACAGCTGATGTCAGAGTGACTCACACCCAAATTCCATTCCCAGAATTAAAACCTTAACTAAAAAGACAAGGTTAATTGTTAACCACAATGTATATCTGTTCTGTTCTGTTCCTAATAAAAGAATGCTTTGTCTCTTCTTTTACAAACCTTGCCTACATCAACAACATATCCCTAGCAACCACACATAGCCCTTACCCCAACTTAACAATGATTGTGTCACCGATAAATATCTACAGTTCTGTCTATTCAGAACCTTTGCTGTTTTCTCAGCACTGCCCATCCCAGTTCCCCGTCTCTCTCTTTAATTCTGACTCTGAGTCTTTCTTTTTGTTTTGCATTGTAACACCAAGCAGGAAATCAGGATCCTCTGCAGGGGTCTCCAATATGGGTTTCAAGCCAAAACTGATCAGAAGAGGGAAGGAAGGTCACTATATATTTGTTAAGGAAACAATTCAACAGGAAGAGGTAACAGTTATAAACATGTATGCACCAAAATGGAGCATTCCCAATTTAATAAAACAAGCATTCATAGACATAAAAGGTTAAATAGGCACCAACACAAATATAATGGGAGACCTCAATACCCTACTGTCACAAATAGATCTAGACAAAAAAAATCAACAAAGAAATATGAGAATTAAAGTGTAACTTTGAATAAATGGACTCAATAGATATCCACAGAGTATTCCACCCAACAACAGAATATACATTCTTCTCAGCAGCACATAGGACTTCCTCCAAAATAGACTGCATGCTAGCCCATATCACATGCTTAAGTAAATGCAAAAGAATCAAAATTATCCCATGTATAGTATCAGATTACACTGACATGAAACTGGAAACCAATGGAAAAAGAAACCACTGAAATTATGCAAACACACAGAAATTAAACAATACCTTCTTGAATAATCAATGCATCACAGAAGAAGTTAGACAATTTCTAGAATCAAATGATAATGCCAGTACAAATACTAGAACCTATGGAACACAATGGAGCAGTCCTATGAGAGAAGTTTATAGTTATGAATGCCCAAATCAAAAAAATAGACTGAGTCCAAATAAATAATCTAATTATGTACCTCCAGGTCCTAGAAAAATAAGAACAATCTAAATCCAAAGGTAGTAGAAGGAAATAAATTATAAAGATTGGAGCAGAAGTTAATGAAATTGAGACTAAAAGAAGGCTCCAAAGAATCAATGACTTGAATAGCTGATTCTTTGAAAGAATAAATAAAATAGACAAAGTCCTAGCCAATATTACCAAAAAGAGAGAAAAAAGACCCAAATCAATACAATCAGAAGTGAAAAAGTCAAAATCACAATGGACTCTGCCCAGAAATCATGAAGATCATTTGTAATCACTTTGTGAAACTGTACTCGAATAAAACTGAGAATTCAGAAAAAAATGGATAGACTCCTAGATAAAGTATTAACAACATATAAATACTCTGGATGATACAATATCAGGCAATGAGACTGAAGAAGTAATAAAAAGAAACACCAACTAAGAAAAGCCCATGTCCCAATGGATTCACTGCCAAATTTTACAAGAACTTCAGGGATGATCTAACTCTGATACTCCTCAAATTCTTGTAATGAAATTGAAAGGGAGGAAGTACTCCCAAAGACATTCCTGGAAGCTAATACTACACTGATACTGAAACCAGAGAAAGACCCAACCAAACAAGAGAATTATAGGCCAATCTCCTTAATGAACATAGATGTAAAAATCCTCAACAAAATCTTGACAAAGAGAATACAAGAACTCATCAAAAAGTTGATACATTCTCACCCTGGGAGTCATCCCAGAGATGCAGGGATAGTTCAACATATGCAAATCAATAAATCTAATACAGAGGCAATCCAGTCCCCTCCTGTCTCTCTTAGGCAGGAGCCATTTCTCTCTCTCTCTCAGTAAATATTCCTACTCTTAACCTCCACAGTTCCTAGAATTCATTCTTGGATTTTGGAGTACACAAACTCAGTGTATTGGCCATTGAGCAGGTTGGGAGTCATATTTCCCTCATATTTGGAGGTCCTATGTTATATGCCCTATATCATCACTATGTAGTGCACTCTGACCTTGAACTCACTATGTAGCCCAGGCAAGTTCAAAGCGATCCTTCTGCCTCAGCCTCCCAAGTACTGGGATGACAGATGTGTGTCACCACCACAGGCTGTAAGGTCCTTTCTATAGGGGCCATGCCCAGCACACTGGTGACCCCTACCATCCTGGCTGGGGTCCCCACACTGGTATAGCCACAGAAAGCATCATGAGTCCAAGCAGGTCTGACCATATAATTTGTGGACCCTGGTGCAAAATAAACATGAAAGGCTTCTTGTTCAAATGTTAGTAAGAGCCAGGTGTAGTGGCACAAGCCTGTCATCCCAGCACTCAGGAGGCTGAGGCAAGAGGATCCCAAGTTCAAGCCCAACCTGGATACCTTAGCAGAACTCTGTCTCTAAATATAAAAATAAATGAACAACAATAAATGTAACACATCCCGTAAAGAAGAGCAAAGACAAAGTCACATGATCATCTCAATTGGTGCAGGAAAAGCCTTTAACAAAATCCAACATTCATTCCACTATCATCAGTACTGTTCAATATAGTTATCGAAACATCAGCCAGAGCAACCAGGCAGGAGAAAAAACATAAAAGGGATATAATAGGAAAGGAAGGAGTCAAATGATCATTATTTGCAGATGACATAGAAGATCCAAAAAATTCTACCAAAAGACTCCTAGAATTAATAACCAAATTCAGCAGCATAGCAGAATACAAAGTCAACACTCAAAAATCAGTACTATACCCTACATCAATAATAAACTCATCAAGAAAGAAATTAGGGAAACAATCTCTTTCCCAGTAGCATTGAGAAAAGTGAAATAGGATTAATCTAAACAAAGAAATGAAAGATCTCTATAATGAAAACTATAGTACTCTGAAAAAGGAGATTGAAGAGGATATCAAAATATGAAAAGATATCCCTTATTCCTGGATAGGCAGAACCAATACAGTCAAAATGGCCATATTTCCAAAACTGGTATACAGATTTAATGAAATCCCAATAAAAATACCAATAGGATTCTTCCCAGAACTACAGACAACAGTCCTAAAATTTTTATGGAACTAGAAGACACCTAGCATAGTAAAACAATTTTGGGTAACAAGAGTAAGGAAGGAGGGATCCCAATCCTAGACTTCATGTTATACTACAAAGCTACAGTAATAAATAACTGCATGGTATTGGCAGAAAAGACTGACCTATGGGTCAATGGAATAAAATACAGGTTTCAGAAACAACTCCAAGCACGTTCACCTAGCAGATCTTTCACACAGGTGCCATAAACTTATCCTGGAGGAAAGACAGCCTCTTAACAAATGGTGCGGGGAAAACTGGCTATCCCCATACAGAAGATTGAATCTAAACTCATATCTCTCACCACACACTGAATTAAAGTCAATATAGATCAAAATCTAAATATTAAAACAGAAATACTTAATCTGCTGGAAGATAAAACGCAAAACTCTTAAAGACATAGGCACCGGCAAGGACTTTTGTACAGAATGCCAATTGCATAAGAAAGAACTCGGAATCAATAAATTGCATCATGTCAAAGTTAGAAGATTCAGCACAGCAAAGGAAACAATTGACAGAGTGAAGAGAAAACCTACAGAATAGGAAAAGAAATTTTGCCAGTATTCCTTGGATAGAGGACTAATATCTAGAATATATAAAGAACTAAAAAAAGTGACCCTACCAAAATAAAAGAACCAATCAAAAAAATGGTCAACTGAAGTGAACAGACACGTCTCAGAAGAAAAAATGCAAATAGCCAATATATATATAAAAAATGCTCAACATCTCTGGCCATTAGAGAAATGCAAATTAAAACAACACTGAGATCCCATCTTACTCCAGAAAGAATGGCCATCATCAAGAAATCCAATAATAGGGCCGGAGATTTAGCTCAGTGGTGCCGCCACCTGCCTTGCAAGCACAAGGTCCCAAATTCAATCCCCCGTACCAAAAGAAAAAGAAAAAGAAAAAGAAATCCAGTAATAAGTTTTGTGAGGCTGCAGGGGGTGGGGGGGGGAGGACGGGAGGATGGAACCCTTCTGCATTGTTGGTGGGAATGTAAACTAGTATCATCATTGTGCACATCAGTATGAAGAGTACTCAAAAAACTAAAACAAGAAATTCTATTTGGCCCAGCTATTCTCCTTTTAGGTATCTTTCCAAAAAAGTTAAAGACATCATATTACAGTGATACATGAACATTCTTTTGTATATCAGCACAATTTATAATAGCTAAATCCTGAAAGTGGCCTATACGTTCATCAGCAGATGAATGGGTAAAGAAAATGTGGTATTTATACACAATAGAGTACTACTCAGCCATGAAGAAGAATACACTTGAGTCATTGGTAACAAAATGGATGCACTTTGAGATCATAAACTAAGTGAAGCAAATCGGACACACAAGCTTAAATATCACATAGTTTCTCTTATATGAGAAACCCAAAATATAATTATAGATGAAATTAAAAGATAGATAATAAGAAATAATAAGATAGATATGAAGGAGATCTAGAGAGAAGGGAAAGGAGGGGGGGAGGGGAAAGGGATAAAGTGAAGATGTCTTTTGTACATGTACCAACTTCCCATGAAAAATCTGATCATTGTGTACTATAAACATGTACTAATTTAAAAAAGACAGCACATGACTTATGTCTGGGGAATGTAGCTCAGTAGTAGATTTCTTGCCTAGCATGAATGCGGCCCTGGGTTCAATTGCCAGGATCAAGAAAAGATGTCACATAATTTAATTCAAGACAATTATTGATTATTAGGTAGAACTATGAGAAATACCAATAATTGACCATTTTCTCCCATAATAACAGCAATTTCATTTGGTTCCACCAAATTCTATGGTGATTTTAAGAATAAGGTGTGCAAAATCAATGATAAAAAAGAAGATAGAAGACTCAACTGTAATTATCTAGAATTAAATTTTAATTGGTACATAAAATAGTTTCCTATTTTTGTAATTATAGAACTCATGTGTTTTTTAATACCTAAAATTTGAATCCCTTCACAATGTGTAAGGTAACACCATCAAACTTTGGTATTTCAAAGAAAACCTCTAAAACATTGCTTCCTTTCTTAGCTTAAAATTATTTGCAAATAGTGAAAAACATTAGGAAAAAGCAAGTTACCTAAAAACAAAAAATGATTAAAAATTCCATAAAAATGGAATTCTTCAATGGCAACCCTCTAATCTTTTCCTCTAACATTACCTATTTATTTTTATAAAATGTGGTTGAATTTGGTCTGTGCCATGTTCTTTCTCTTTCTTCAGTACTACTGATTGAACTCAGGGCCTTCTCACTGGGGTCCGTTCCTAGCCTCCCCATTTTATTGTTTACTTTGAGACAAGGCCTTCTTAAGCCGCCAAGTTGCCAGGCTGGGCTTGAAATTGGAATCCTCAGGTCTTAGTCTCCTAGAGCTGAGTTTACAGGCATGGACCAGGATGCTTGGCTGAATGAATGTTCTTTTTAATTAATCATAAATGCCTTCCTGAACAACACAAATGGATCTGCTTCACTGGTTAAATTGAGGTTCTGTAATATATTTGATCACTTCTCTATCCTTGAAATACATCTTTTGGTCCTTATTTTATTATATCAGTATGATATCTGAAAACACTATAGCCCATGTCACTGGGATGGTAGGCAAAGGTTTGGTCATGAAATCAGCTTTTGGAAAAACACAACTTTAGAAAATAGTCAATATTTGTGTTAGACTATGTTCTTCAGAGATAAAACCATCACTAAGCAACAAGAAACCATTCATGTCCACCACTAAAACCACATAAATAGTCTCACGACTGTAACACACCTCTCTCTGGAGGGCCCAGCTTCTATTTTCTTTGAGTGTATACTTTAAATCTTGCCTAATAAGCCTCTTTATTTCTCTTCAAAAGAAGAAAAAACTTCCTATAATAAGCAAAACTCACTTATATCATGAGCCAAAAAAAAGAGGTCAGGGTCCTACAATGCCTTCAAGGTCACAGCCCTCAGTGACCTAACATTTTCTCATTAGAGCCTACCTCTTTTCTAATCACCCCAGGGATCAAGATTTTAACATACAGCTGGGTGTGGTGGCACATGCCAGTAATCCCAGCACTTGGGAGGCTGAGGCAGGAGGATTGCTGTGAGTTTGAGGCAATCTGATTGCTGGGATTACAGGTTTGTGACATTATGCCTGGCATATACAATTTCTTTTAATGTGCTTATATTTATTATAATTCAGTCTTTGTTTTTTTAGAAAACAACTCAACCATATTTATTTAGTATGTCACCTATGAGCTTTAAATATACAAAAATGTGTGAAATTATCCTAGATTCAAGCCAGAGTATTAGAGATGACACAGTAGTGAATGAGAGTTTTTTGTTTGTTTGTTTTAAACAAACCCAGACAGGCATTGTGGCACTGCCTGTGATTCCACTATCCTGGGAGACAGGCAGCAGGATTGCAAATTTGAGTCCAGCCTGGACAATTTACTTACTTTGTGAGACCCTGTCTCAAAATAAAATTTAAAATAAGGATGGGGATGTAGCCTAGCTTCACACTGGGTTCAATTTCCAGTACCATAAGAACAAACACAAACAAAACAAAAACATTTGAATAGCTTCAAGTTCAAGTTAAATCGGTTATAGGGTTTAGTCCATGTTTAGTGTGTTATGTGAGAGGATAATGAAAATACACCTATATGTACATAAACATCAAATATTATTCAACCCAAGCTGATGGGGTTGTTAATACTAGGAATAGTGATGTGACTTTTTATTATTGATGCAATTGATATTAATGTGATTATTGTTCACAGTATTCATGTGCCATGCAAAAGTTGATTAATAGGCTTTAGTGTATGAAGAGGGTTGCTTGTTTGGCAGATACCAGCATTATCTCACCCAGTGTATGAAATTTCTTCAAAGAAATAATCATAGTCTTTGCTACATGTTAATTTGATTGTATTATTGTCCAACATTCCACAGCAATTCTCTGAATTTTACATCAATATTTCGTAGTCTTGTAATGTCCATAAAAGTATCAGTGGTAGATGTTTTAGCAGATCTGTAGCAATGTTTTGACCCACATTGACCGATATTAAGTTCTGGTCAATGACCACAGAGCCAGGATGCGGTCTCTCTTATGCAGAGCTCTGAAACTTTAATAATCACATTTCTCCAAATAACTAGTTTAAACAACTACATGATAGGGGGGTGTGTGTGTGTGTGTGCGTGTGTATGTGTGTGTCTGCATGCTCTGGAGGATCATGTTATTAGTAATTTTAAAAAGAGTAAGTTTCCACCACAAGAAACAATGGGGCAAATAATCTATCAGCTGGATCACATCCATCTGTTACCTAGCACTCATTTGTTGACACAATAATGTAGCTAAGAAACCAAATAATGTTGTTTAGCTAAGTAAAAAAAAAATAAATTGAACCTGGATATTGGAGATTTTTTTTTTTTATCCAGACCATGGTAGATCCAGATGAAGGAGCCTTTCTTCTTTACCATCACTGTACTCCTATGTATCAGACACAGGAGTTCTCTTCTATTCATATAAACTAAACATACAAATCCAGTCAATCCTGCTTTTCCTTTCTGTTTTAGTATACCTACTTAAAAGGAAATCATTGACATTACTAATTCAGAGTTTAAAGTATGTTTATAATAGCAATGAAGCAAAAGAAGGCACATGTGGTTCTCCGTGGTGTTGGTGTTACGCTTAAAATACAGCTCCAAAAGCAGTTCTGGTCTTGAGTCAGATCACTCTCAAATGTTTAAGGGGCTCCAAATTCCCTAGTTTATGGAAACTTATTAAAACACTCAGTGCATTCCAAACTCCAACACTTGGGAATTCCCAGGACTTTCTTACTCTTCCCTAAAAGAACAGTCTGGGTTCCCTGATTCCTTCTAAGCCCCCATGCTGTGTATTTCCACAAACCCTTGGGGAACAAGGAGGATCCTCTTTAGGTCTTTCTTTTCTACTCCTAAGAGAGGAAATAAGAAGCTTAAGCAGGACATATCTGAGACCTTTGTGGTGGTGGTTGAGTGCGGGTAAGAAAGCTGTGCATCCCTTGTGTTAATTATTTCAATTTTGTCACATAGACAAGACAGTAAGAGAGGCCTTGGTTTTAGAGGGTGTAATATGATGATTATTTATAATCAAAGAAGGGTAACTGCTTGACCTCAATGGCCCCAATTTCTTGCATTATCTTGTCGGTTTCAGTTCACGAGGAGTCCTTTAGGACTCCCTGGGATCTTTTACTTTTTTTTTTTTTGGTACTGGGGATCAAACTCCGAACCTTGCACTTTCGAGGCATGCAGTGGAACCACTAAGCTAAATGCCCGGCCCAGGGATCTTTTACTTTTGATTGTTGCTGGTCCTGTGAGGACTACTACATGACTCACGTCCCTTGCATTCATGTGCCATGCTACTCTGTGTACTCCTTGCACACAAAACTGAGAAAGATCATCAAATCCTGGTTTTAGCTAATAGCTGTTTAAATTCCTGATAATTTTTCATTGTTACATTTTTTATTAAAGAAAATTTGAAAATAAGAAAAACAAAACAAAGTCTCATCTATAATTCAATACTCACACACAGTGGCTTTACACAGATACATAGCTCTCTCTCTCCTGTTATTTTCCTTCTCTCCCTCCCACTCTTGCCTTTATTGTTCCTTTTTTTTTTGTTGGTACTGGGAATCAAACTGGGGACTTTGTGCTTGCGAGGCAGGTGCTGGAACAAACCACTGAGCTAAATCCCCAGCCCTTCTTTCCTTTATTGTTAACATACTTTTATGAAACCCATAGTTGGGGTCATAACTTTGTTATATTTAACTTCAACTTATCACCTAAGCATTTCTTGCTTATTCTGTATTTCTTGATTTCTTTTAAACAATATATTATACTTTATTTAATAACTTTCCTTGCTGGATATGGTGACCCGTGCCTGTAATCCCAGCACTTGGGAAACCAGCCTGGGCTACACAGTGAGTTCAAGGCCGGTTTGAACTACATAGTGAGACCCTGTCTCAAAACCAAACAAAACAAAATGAAACAAAAGCAACCCCCTTTCCTTTAATTAGACATTAAGTATAAGTATTATTTCCAGTCTTTTGCTTTCATATTGTCAAATACTGCTTTCCCCCAATACTGCTAACATAATCTGGTGAATTTATTGCTCTCTGCAGTAAAGGAGATCACTCCTTGACAGCATCTCAGTAGCATCTCAGAGAGATGAGGGCAAACTTGGAATATTTACAAGTCCTTTGGAGGATCTGGCTTAAAGCAGGTCTTTCAAAAAGCAAGTTTGCCTGAGATGAGGTTAAGACTCATGATACAATCGTTTACAATTAATTGGAGGACAGGCAAGGCAAAGGTTTTACACTCTTTTTAGAAAGAGACTGGAAGAGAAAACAGTTTGGTGCTGTCAGTAAAAAATTGAGCAGTTTGATATTTCTTTGAATGTGTTTCTGGGATGCCCCAAAATAAGCAAATGTTATTTCTACTTTATCTTCCAAGAATTTCTTAGATTAGTAAAATCTTGATAATGAAGATAGTGAGCAGTAAAATGATGTAGAGATAGTTTCTCAACATATAATAATGCAATGAGTATCTTTGGTGTTTCTCCCCCTCTAAATAGATTTCCAGAAGTGTATTTATTGAGTTCAGTGGGTTTAATTAACATTTGAATAGTTGTTGAAACTTATTACCAAATTACTTCCTAAAAGTATACTGTACTAATTTATTCTCCCATCAGAATTTAGTTTCTTTTTGTTAATTTTTGTTTTGATGATATGGGAAAAATTGTTTCAGGTATCTACTGCTTTGTAACTATCTCCAAACTCAGTGACTTAAAACAATAACAATGTATTATATCTCTGGAAGGTCCTGTTCTACATCATCTGGCTGAATTCCTGCAGGTAGCTGGTGTCTCCGTTTAGCTGAATGTTCAACCGTGTGAGGTCTATATCACTTTTGAGGATGGCAGTGACTTCCCAGAGGAATATTCCAAGAAGACATGTCCTGTCTTAGTCTGTCTGGGCTGCTATAATAAGATACCATAAACTGGGTAATTTATACAAAGAGAAACTCCACAGTTCTGCCATGTCCAATCTTAAAATGCCAACAGATTTGGTGTCTGGAAGGTGCACAGAGCTCCTTCAAGCCCTTTTAAATTTTTAAAAAATTTTCTCTGTACTGGAGGGATTGAACCCTCCTGAGCTACATACCCAACCCTTTTTATTTTTTAATTTTGAAATCAGATCTTACTTTCCTTCTAGCTCAGCCCTCCGAGTAGCTGAGATTCTAAGTATGCACGACTACTCCTGGATCCTTGGTTTTTGAGATACAAGTGTTATTACTTAAGTTACAACATTTTTGTAACTACTTGTGAGAACATTTTTCTTTCTTTTTTTGGTACCAGGGATTGAACTTGGGACCTTGTGCTTGCGAGGCAGGTAGCAGCACTACTGAGGTAAATCCCTGGCCCGAGAACATTTTTCTAATGTATGCTTGGCTATTTTTTTTTTCACTTGAGGATTTTGGCCCAGTATCATTTGTTCAGTTGCAGTTTTCTCATTGATTTGTATGACCTTTTCGTAGAGAAATAGCCTACTTTTGGGGGCATCTTTACTAACAAACTTCTTTCTCCAGTTTATTTTTTTCTTTTATCTCTCGGGTAAATTGTTCAGAGTGCACATGTGAAGCATTTTTATTGTCACTGTTATGTTGCTTATGTATTTAATACATTTCATTGGATGTGTGACAAATGTTCACTTTTCTCCTTTGGTTTTGATTTCTCAAGGCCTTAATACTCAATTTATTTGGATTCTGTTTGGGACTACAAGGTGAAGTAAACGTTGAAATTGATTTTTTTCCAAAATCCATAATTTGCCCTTATTTTTTAAACATTTTTCTCCTTTCTCATTGATTTGTGTGTTCTCCTTTATCTTACAAGCAAAACTATTACAAGGTCTGTTTCCATGCTCTACATTTTATTCCATTAATGGTCTTTTATTCCAGTGTTATTACCATACTTATTAGGTTATTGTCATGCCATAATATATTATTTTTTGGTTATTTTTTAGTAATGTTTTTCTTTACTTCTTCTGCAATAGTATGATTATGAAATATAAAAGTTTTAAAATTAATTTTATTGGTGCATTTTAGATATATATAATGATAACATTCATCATAGGTAATTTGTACCTGTACAGGATATATCTTAATTCTTATTTTTTTTCCCCATTGCCCTAGCCTCCTTTCAACCCCTCTTCTACTTATTTAAAAAAACTTTGTTTCCAAAGTGAGCACAGGGAATGGGGAAAAAATAAGAATCAAGATACATCATGTATAGGTACAAGTACCCAATGATAAATGTAAATGTATTGTATACCTAAAATGTACCAATAAAAGAATTTAAAGACAAAAAAGCTTTGTTTCCATTTTTTCCTTCTCTTTTTTTATTTTCCCTTCCTTTCTTTCCCTTTCCTCCCTCCATAATTCCCCTTCCTATTTGAACATTTTCTTCCTATTTCACAATATCTATTATACATTTTGGTCCTTATTTACCCTTTTGGATTCTCAGACTGAGGAACAATGTGAACAATGTGTGTCTGATTTATTTCACTTAAGAGTATGGGCTCAAGGTGTATCCATTTAGCTATAAATGTCTCATGTTTATCCTTCTTTATGGCTGAGTAGTACTCATTGTATAAAAAATCATATCTTCTTTATCCATTCATCGGTTGATGGGCATTTGGACTGTTGCCATAATTTAGCTATTACAAACTATGCTGCTATAAACATAGATGTGCATATATTGCTGTGGTATGATGCTTTTAATTCTTTTGGTAAGATACCAAGAAGGGGAATAGCTGGGTCAAATGGAACCTCTAGTTTTAGTTTTTTGAGGAATCTTCACACAGATTTCCACAGTGGTTGCACCAGTCTGCACTTTCACCATCAGTGGAGCCCCACCAGAATTTGTTATTGGTTGATTTCTTGATAGCAGCCATTCTGGAAGGGGTGGAATCTCAGTGTTGTTTTAATTTGTATCTCTTGAATGACCAGTGATATTGAACATTTTTATATATTTATTTGCCATTTCTACTTCATCTGAGAAGTAATATATGTAAATTATTGGTAGGGCTAATTTCTCTTACGTCGCTTTCTATTTTTACTCTAATCATACTATATAATTTTTAGAATCATATTTTTCAAATTTTTAAGATAAAAATCTACTTGGAAAATTGATTGGAATTATTAAGTCTACAGGGAAAATAGAGAACATGAGGCTTCAAATGAAAAAAATATTTAAAGAACTCGAGTAAATTTTTGAAAGCCTTCTAAAAATTGCTAGTCTTTAAAAATGTTTTTCTCTTTTATTCCACAAATGGCACCAGCTGTGCAACTTTACTGCCAGCCAAAATGTTGTTTTCAACTTTCCTGGACATTTTTTCTTGTGCTCAATCTGCAGGCTGTTTTTTCTCCTGCATTTTTCACAGCATGGCACATATACTGATGTATATTTTATTACATACTGCATATATACTGAATTATACATGTGTATTACATAGACTCTGAAGTAAATTGTATTCACATTGATTTTCATATTCTCTGGATAATTAAAATGTAAATTAAAAAGCTTTATCATTTTGAGGTTATTTTCTTTTTAAAAATGTTATGTAAGATATTCTGTTTCTTATTCTTTGACTTTGTTCAGTGATTTTAAAGAGAAAACAAGAAGGGGTGGGGATTTAGCTCAGTGGCGCCATGCCTGCCTCGAAGGTGCAAGGTCCTGAGTTCAATCCCCGGTGCTGCAAGAGAGAGAGAGAGAGAACAAGAAGAAAAATATCATTAACCCCTCTTCTACCGTAACTAAGATCTCTGTAGACATCACCTTAAGTGACCTCTGGCTCGCTACTCACAGGGGGAAGAATAGACAGAGGACAACTCTGTTACGAACAATCCTAGGACCACACCTTTACCCCCCTCACCTCCAACTGCAGTCCAACATATGAAGGCTCTTTTTGGTCTTCCCCCTTTCTGTTTTTGTAAACACCTTACCCATGGGAAAGTAGTTCTCATTACTTTCAGGGTAACTACTCATTGTTTATGTTGATTTATTTGTTTCCTCATTTCATCATTCTCCTGATTTCATAGCCTTTCCCTAACCATCTCTGTGCCAGGCACCCCATCTTTGGGGTCAGTGTGCTCACCACCAATGGCTCCTGTCTCTGGTTCCGGCCTTGCACTCTCTCCTTGGGTCCCACAGTTGAGGTATCTTAGCACAGCATCCCTTTCCCTTCATCCTTATCTTGAACTGAGATGGAGAGGAGAAGAAGAGAAGGAATGGGAGGGGGGAAGAAGAGAAACAAAACCTAATAGAAAGGGAAAAGGAGGGGACAAGAAATGAGATAGAAGAGAGTAAGGTTTTCATGTGATTTTAAGGAAACAATAAGCTGACTATAATGTCATCATAACCATCAGGAAAATGCAAATCAGAGCCACAGTGAAATATCTCCTTATCCCAGGTAGGATAGCTGTAATAAAACAGATAACAAGTGCTGGGGAGGATGTAGAGGAAAGGGAATTCTTTCACAATGTTGGTGGGAATGGAAATTAGTCTAGTCATTATAGAAAACATTATGGAGGATCAAAAATTAAAAATAGAATGACCATGTGCTCCAGGGAACAAAATCAGTATGTTGAAAAGACATTTGCACTCCCATGGTCATTGCCATACTATTTACAACAGCCAAGAAATAGAAACAACCCAAGTGTCCATCAACTGGTGAATGGACAAAGGAAACATGGTACACATACACAGTGGAATACTATTCAGCCACAAAAAGGAATCCTGTCATTTACAATAACATGGATGGAACATGGCTCATTATGTTAAGTAAAATAGGGCAGGCACAGAAAGACAAGTTCTGCATGATCGCATTCATATGTGGAGTCTGAAAAAATTCATCTTCTTGGAGAGTAGAATGGTGGTTACAAGAGACAGGGGATTTTAGAGGGTGGAGAGAAATGGAGAAAGGTTGATTGGTGTGTACTATGTTATAGTTGGATAGGAGAAGGAACCTCTAGGGTACCATTACATACTATGATGACTACAGATACTTATGTACTATACAATTCAAAAGGCTAGAAGAAAGAATTCTGGTAGTTTTCACTACAAAGAACTGACAAATATTTGAGGAGATAAATATGTTTAACCTCATTTAAAAAATATGCAAGGTATAACTGTATAGAACATTACATGGCACCCCATTAATATGTACATGATTTTTACGTATCAGTTAAAATAATAAATAAATACATGAATAAATAAAAAAGAAAACAATGGGCTGAATAATTCAATTTGTAAATAAACAAGACTCCTGATGATTCTAAAAGTTCTGGAAATAAGAGAACTGCAAGCCTTGTTGCTTAACCTGTGTGAATTTTGGTGACTTAGACAACTCTATTGCTTGATTGAACCTTTTGGGTAATATACATATTTTTACTTCTTGGCCCATGGTTTCTGCTGGTGTTCTGATATACTGAGGCTTGATTGAGGTGGTTGGGGGGGGACAATTGGATAGGGTAGGATAGCAAGAGCTTTCTTCTCTAAGTTGTTTGGGAATGAACTGACCTACACTCAAGAATTTATACTCTGAAATATTTTCTCGTCCCTCCTGTCTTAGTGAATTTTCTCTTTGCTGAGACAAAATACCTGACATTCAAAGTTAAAGGAAGAAAGGCTTATTTAGCTCATAGTTTGTAGAGGTTTCACTCCATAGTTTGCTGGCTCCAAAGCAGAGGGCCATCGCTGAGGAGAAACAGTTCATGGTGGGCAGAAAGCAACAAAGCAGTAAGCAGCAAAGTAGAAGCAGCAATCAACAAGCAATGACTCTCTTTCTGTCCCTTATATTTCATCCAGGCTGCCCAGGTGGGTAGCACTCACACCCAGGGTGGGGCACCCTTAATCCTACCCAGAAGTATGGCAAGCCAATCAGTGAACTAATTTAGTAATCACACACCCTTGATCCCAGCATCACACACCCATGATTTAGCTACCTCTGAAAAGCCCCACCTATAACTGCATGAGGCTTTCGGGGGGAAATCTAGACACAAGCCACAACATCTCCTTTCTTCCTCCCATCCAGCCCTCCTGCTTCCTTCCCTCCTGCTCCCCACCCTCTCTCTCTTTATGCTTTACATAGAAGCACTTTACATGATTCCAGATATTTTTCTATGTATCCAAATAAATGAAAAATTCTGTTACATCAAAGAAAATGAGCAAAATGTCTGATTATTTCAAATATAAAATAAAGTTTGACTTATAAAAGAGGCAACGCATACTTAAGGTTTTTTTCTTCAGTAAACTGTCACTTGGGAAGGAGTTTAGAAAAGACTGAATCATATTCTAATAATATAATGAAGGATTTGGATCAACATAATTAATATTTTCTTAACTTCTACATGAACAACGAATATGATAGTACCTGTTTTTGCTTGTTTTGTAATGCCATTTAAAAAATGATCAGTTTTCAGATAGTATATGCTGTATAATAATATATTTTAAATACTACTATAAATAATATAATTCACCTTAAGATAATTTCCTATTTGTTACTATGTTTGGCAATACATTTTATTAAAGTAAAATTGTTTTATTATGGATAAAACAAAAAATCCCAATGACTACCTAATTTAGTGCTTAATTTAAAATTGAATTGAATGTAAAATTATGTTCAATAAATAAAAATGTTATATTTAAAATCTAAGTTATAGATATATACAGCAGTTAGTAAAATCAAAGAATTGTATAATGTAAAAGAAAGCAGTTTATTTTCCAACTACTTCAACACACAATTCTCCTTTCCAAAGGCTAATATTTTTAATAAGTGTTTGTCTTTATTTTTGACATTTGCCTCCATATATCTCAATATTATATTAAGCCTTTTTTGTTAAATTTTGAATTAGTGCTTTCTACAGGACTGTAGCTTTGAAAGATGATGATTAGTCTCTTTTGCAAATATACCCTTACACTGACAAATAGTTCCCTTTTTTCATACCACCACAAGTTTTAGTTATATGATGTCTATTAGCTCAATGTTTAGAGTTTAAATTAGTATAGTTTTATTCATGTGGCGTATCAGAACCATACCTCCTTTCTATTATATTTCCTTGAATTAAAATTGACTTTAGTTGCTGAGTTTTAAAAATATTTTTCACAAATGTCATCTATCCCCCTTCATGTAGTTAGAAGTAGAAAGCAATCTTTGCATATTATGTTTAGATACCACCAATTCAATAGTCTGTGATCTTCTTAAGCCATTTTCCTGGAGATCTGTTTCTTCCCAATACAATTTTTACCTGTTTTTAAAATTAATTAATTAATTAATTAAAGACAGGGTCTTACTATGTAGTTCTGGCCTTGAACTCACGATATAGTCTAGGCTGGCTTCAAACTCTTGGTGATCCTCCTGCCTCAGCCTCCTGAGCACTGGGATTACAGGCATGCACCACCATGCCTGGCTTACATGTTGTTTTGATCTTAGCTGTCAAGTTGGGGTTTCATTTCACTTCCTTCTTAGAGATTCCCTTTCCCTCTCTTTTCCTGGTCCCATCTTCCTAACTATTGGCTTACTTCCCTATTTTTGTGGAATACATCCTCTGGGAGCTCCCAGGATAAGACTGTAGAAACTAGCTCCCAGATGACCCCAACTGATTCCTGCCTACTGATAGGCTGGACATCCTTCCTTGTGCAGCCCTCTCTCAGAAGCACATGAAAGAAGTGAGGAATCTCATTTCTGAGATCAGAGTATAAGCATAGCAGCGTTTGTAGTCCTCTCTGCCTTGATTTGAGCTGCCCTAACAAAGAGGCCTGTGTATTGAGAAGTAAGGCCTCACACCAAGAGCCCCTGAGAGACTGAGCCCTGCAACTAGCCATAGACTGTAATTAAGCATGGATGCACATTCTCTAGTCCCTGGGGTGCCTCTGGGGAGAAAGCTGTGTCCCTGGCTGATGAATTGAATTACAATCAAGTGAGAGGGGCTTAGCTAGAGCCCCAGTTAAAGTACCTCTGATTGTTGACCTAGAGAAACTGGGAGATAGCAAATGTTGCTTTTAATAGCTGTTTTAGGGGAATTTTTTTCCCGGTACTGGGAATCGAACTGAGGACCTTGTGTTTGCCAGGCAGGCAAGGCACTGCTGAGCTAAATCCCCAGCCCTTAGGGGAATTTGTTATGCAGCAATAGATAATTTAAACACAGTGAATGATAAATTTTCAAGATTTTAAATGTCTGAAAAGTTGGGTGTGGTAGCACATGCCTATAATCCCAGCACTTGGGAGGCTAAGCCAGGAAGGTCACTGTGAGTTTCAGGCCAGCCTGGGCTCTGTAATGAGTTCAAGGCCAGCCTGAACTACAATAGTGAGACTCTGTCTCACAAAACAAAACAAAAGAATATAACATGTCTGAAAATGATTTTGCTTTATCTTCACAATTATTTGGAAGTTTGTCTGGCTATGAAATGTCTGAAAATTTTGTTACATCTTCATACTTATTTTGAAGTTTGGCTAGGTGTATACTCTGTGATGTAAATGAATTTACCTTGAATTTTGAAAGCATTGAAGTTGCATTTAATCAGTCATCTTGGTTTCTGATTCTTTTTGTATGTCTTTCTTCCATCCCAGAATCTCTTAGGACCTTCTTTTTCTGGTGTTCTGAAATTTTATGATACATTTTGGTATGGGTTTGTTTATTCATTTGCTATTATGGGGATAAATTTGTCTGTTTCAATGTAGAAACTTAGAGAAAATTTTCATTAGAGGGGCAGGGATTTAGCTCAGTGGCTCTGTGCCTGCCTGGCAAGTGCAAGGTCCTAAGTTTGATCCCCAGTTCCGCCAAAAAAAAAAGTTTTCATTAATTATTTCTTTGAAAAAATTCTTTTCTCTCTTTGTCTGTTCTTTCTGAAATTTTTTGGTAGTTGCAACTTCTACACTGATATTGATACAGGAAATGAAATATGAAAATATTGTATTTCCCAACCTGTTAGATGTCTGATAAGCCAAGTTCATGTTCTCTAAAAATCGAAGAATGAATTCTATGAACAACAGAGGTTAACAGTAGGAAGACATTGACAGAATAGCTCCTGAGAGGCAGGAGGGGTCCCAAATGGGTAGCCGGGGAGTTCTGCAGAGCAAAACCCACGTGGGTGCAATATGAGTTTCAGCTGTGATTAACCAATAAGGTTACAAATACAGTTGATATAGAGTGTACGATATAGGCTCTTCAAATAATCCAAATAATATAGGGGAAATATTATAACTCCCAACCTGCTAGATATCCAAAATGCCGAGTTCATGTTCTCTAAAATCAAAGAATGAATTCTAGGACCAACAGAGCTTAAGAGTAGGGAGAATTTATTGAGAGAAAGATAGCTCTGTCTAAGAGAGACAGAAGGGAGACCAGAAAGTGGGTTGCCTGCCCACTCTGCTTCTCAAAGGTGTTTTATTGAGCAAAGCCACAAGGTGAGGTAGGTTCAAGGTGGGAGAAAACTACAGTCAACTAATAAGATTACAAGGATAGTCCCTTAGGTAATAATGATTAAATGGGGATCAAATGGGGAAGCTACTCACCTAGCAAGTGTACACAGAAGGAACAAGGATTTCCCAAAAGGAATGGGCTAGGGAGGTTTTGGTCCCCACCCAAGGTGATTGATACCATATAGAATATCAATCACTGCTGTTCATCCCTAGGGGTAGTATGTGGGTGTACTTCTTCTTTTGAATCCTGTCCTTCAATAAATGAACCTTAGGCTACAACTGTCTTCTGTGCTGAGGGCCCAGCCCGGCCCAACTGCCTTATAATATTTTCTAACTAGTTTAGCTGTCTATAATATTCTCCCCTCTGAAGAAGTATCCCTAACTGCAGTTAGGGAAGAAGGGATGTAATTTCTATCTAACGGCTTTGAGGGGAGAAAGGACATTGTAGAGTAGACCACAGTCAGGGCCCCTCTCCAGAGAGCTAATCTAATGGGCCTCAGATAGAAATCATGTTGCAGTTTAGCAGTTACGAACTTTCTTTACAATGTTGTTCTGGTGAAGTCTGGTATAAAGAGTCTAGCACATTTGTCATTGGTTCCAACATCTGTATGATCACTTGGAGTTTGCAGTCTCTAGGCAAGAATAAACAAATTTTTCAAGGAATAAGAGTATAAATGTATAATCAAAGCATGAACACCAGAATGGAAAGGAAAGTTGGGGAAAGAGCTATGTTTAGAAACTGTTCTTAAAGGACTGAAATAGCAATTGCAACCTGCTGGTTCTTGCACTCCTTTACTGATGGAGGTTATCTGTAATTCTGATATTTTGTCATAAGTCTCTCTAGTTTTTTGGTGGTTTTGAAGGACAATTTTAGCTAAGAAATTTAAAAACTCTTGTTGAGCTCTTACAGATTCTACTGTAGTAGAATAACCATAGTAGAATAACCCATAACAGTGGTCAGCTACCAGTATAGCTGTAAACTGCCAAAAAGAGTCAGCAATTGGAGCCCCTTTTTATAGTTAGCTTTATTACTATAGTCTTGACTTAATATCTTTTTTCCCTCCATAACAGAGATCGAACTCAGGACCTTGCGCTTGCCAGGCAGGTGTGATGCCACTGAGGTACATACCCAGCCCTTGACTTAATATCTTCAGTTATACTTTTCTACTGGGTGTTCAAGACCAAGTTAAAATGAGACCTGTGTCAATTAAAATTAACCTATCAATGTCATTTAAGTCTCCTCAGGCATTACTTTGGAACCACGTATAGAGCCTGTCAGCTCCTCTGTCAGTGTCAGCCATCAGGATGGGTCATAGGCTTGGTTGAACATGTAGCTGTCTATAAAAGCATGGAAGATGTTTTCCTCTTGGTGACCCTTCTTTGGAACACTACATTCGTTGATTTTTATCCTTTGGGGTCCAGCAATCTCCCTGGTCAGGAGGTTGTATGACTCACCACAGTTGTAGGATCCTGTAGAAAAGGTTCCCTCATATCCTTGTTGACTTTGGGGGGCCAGGGTCAAAATATTGTCTGTTCTCTTAGCCCAGTTACTTTTATAGTTCTGATCTCTAAAATTGAGTTGTTGAACACCCAGAAGAGAAGATCAGTGAAATTAGTATGACAGGAAGAGCAGTGAGCTTAACTATTATAATTTTATCTGAACATCAAGCACTTTTGAAATATAAAATACAGTTAGAGGACTGTTATTTTTTGTCAACCATGGTTATTTCTAGTAGTTCAGTCCCTCTAGAATGCTAACAGACAACAGTTATATAGTTGTTTTTTAAAATCAAATTCTTTTATTGGTACATTTTAGGTATACAACACAATTACATTTCTCATTGGGAATTGTACCTTTACATAATGCATTTTGGTTCTTATTTTTTCCCC
>NW_004624819.1:2633582-2651728 GCF_000247695.1 Heterocephalus glaber | reverse complement strand
GATTACCTCCTCTGAGCTGGGAGAGGTGGGACAGGGGCTGGGGGCAGCGGTAGGGATGGTGGCCCAAAAGCCCTTTCCTGTAGGCAGGGAGCAGCGGGAGGGATGGTGGCTGGGAAACCCCTTTCTGTGGTCCAGGAGCAGTGGGATGGTGGCTCAGAAGCCCCTACCTCTGGGCCGGGAGTGGTGGGAGGGATGGTGGCCTGGAAGCCCCTTCCTCTCGGCCAGGAGCAGCGGGACAGAAGGTGGCCCAAAAGCCCTTTCCTCTGGGCTGGGTGCAGCGGGAGGGATGGTGGCTCAGAAGCCCCTTCCTCTGGGCCAGGAGTAGTGCGACAGAAGGTGGCCCCAAAGCCCTTTCCTCTGGGCTGGGATCAGTGGGAGGGATGGTGAGCGGGAAGCCCCTTCCTCTGGACCAGGAGCAGTGGGATGGTGGCTCAGAAGCCCCTACCTCTGCGCCAGGAGTAGCAGGACTCAGTACCGTGGTCTGGTGGTCCGGTGTCCTCTGCGTCTTTGTAGTGTGGAATCAGGTGGCGGCTGTACAGAGGAGCGGGGGGTGGGGGGTCCAGTGGATTGGGCGTCTTCTGCGCGACTCGGGATCTTGGCAGGGCATGCACAGACTTGCCTGTCTGCAGCGGGCTGATTTGGCTTCTTACGAGTGACTTGGGACCTCGGTAGGGTGTGCCCAGTTATATAGTTTTATAGAGTAAACTTGAGGTCAAGACCCACATATTGTATTTTAGCATGATAATCATGATGACATTATCTTTGCAACACACTTAAATGTGTATCTTAGTATAGAATAACCTTTTAGTCAAAGATCACTATCTGATCACAAGATACTAAATCACATGAAAATTCTCATTTAAATTGTTATTCTTTCATAGGATGTCATCTAAGGAGAATATACCAGCCTATAAATGTACCTTAGAAGTTTATAATGTTTAGCCTCTAATTTTAGTGTGTGACATTGTTTGGACTGTTTGGTACCTGAGCATCCCTAAATGTAGTGACACATATAACATATATAGCATAAAAAAACTATTATTTCACTTAAGAGTATCACCTCCATGTGCATCCATTTAGCTATAAATGCATAAATACTGAATAGTTTCTCTGGTGTGAGAAACTGAAAATGTAAATAAGGATTGAAAGGTATAATAGATAATGTGAAATAGGAAGAAAAGGTCCAAAGGTGAAGGGGAAATTGGATGGGTTGGGGAAAGGAAAAAGGAGAATGGAATTAATATGAGAAAAGGAAAAAATGGAAACAGTCTTTGCAAATAGGGAGGGGTGGAGGGGTTGAAGGGAGGGCAGGGGAATGGGGAAAAATAAGAACTAAAATATATTATGTAAAGGTACAAATTTCCAATGATGAATGTCATTATATTGTATACCTAAATGTATCAATAAAATTAATAAAACAACAACCCCCCCAAACCCCAAAACTCTAATTAGAAATATAACGTGTAAAAATATGTAAAGTTGGAACCTAGAACACAGTTTGAAAACCACTGCATTACATTATATGTTGCAATAAATATAATTACATTAAAAAAGCAAAAACCAAAGAACTATTATTTAATTGTTGATCTAATGGTCACTTGATATTTACCTCTTATCACAAGTAGCTGGAGCACAAGAGAAAGACAGATACCTGAGTTAAATAAAAGGTTATTACCAGGGCCTCGGATTTAGCTCAGTGGTTTCGCCACCTGCTGAGCAAGCACAGGACCCAAGTTTGATTCCTGGTACCAGAAAAAAAAAAAAAGTTATTACCATAAACAATATCTTTGAAGACCTGTACACCTGGAAGGCACTCATACATTTAGTACACCATGAAATTAGCAATAATGAGTATCACAACTATATGAAGCCCTTTGTCCCTTAATTTAGTTTTGTACTGAGTATCTTTTAATAAAACCTTAGTGTTTTTCCCACAGAAGACTTAACCTTTTGGCAATGAGCAATGTAAACATATCACAATAATACCCTTTTTTTTTGGCACTGAGGATTGAACTCGGGTCCTTCTGCTTGCGAGACAGGTGGTGGCACCACTGAGCTAAATCTTCGGTCCCACAATAATACATTTACTGATGTTCATTGGAGTGAGTCTCCCATAAGGCTATGGAAATTACTGGAGTCCCCTTTGTGAACAAAGGCTGGAACAAATGATATTTCCAGGCAGCTGCTCCTTTATTTGCCAAGGGGATTTCTGTCCAGTGGTTTCCCTAATCCTAAGAGTCCTCATTTAATTATCTTAACAAATTTTTAGATGACCTATGAGAACCAGATAAAAACAATTAACACATTATTCTTGACTGATAAAAGATTTCTGAGTTATTATACACAGGCAACAATATTCATTGCATTTGTAATACCAGTCTTGACATCAGTTTGATCAGCTGGTCACCTGGGTAGAAGCACATTTTTAACTCTAATGACATTTATCTGTAAGCCAACTTAAATTATAGGCAAATTAAAAAAAATCCAAAGGCAAAAAAAATAAAACAAATTGTTGAGCTCAAAACAGCTGTTAGACGGATTACACAGACAGGACAAACACACATAAGACAATTTGTTTAAAAAAAATAACAGAGTGCACTCAGATGAATTTGACCAAGTCAAATTATAATAACCCTTCTATAATTTTTAGGTTTGTAACTATAAATAAGACTAGCCAGAAATTTTTTAGGTCAATTAACAGAGGTCTCTTGTATAAGAATCAGAAGAAATAAAAATCTTTTACACCTGTGAAAGCAAAGACAGTTTTTAAGATGGTCCCTAGGCTGCCGGTTTATCTGATTGGAATATCTAGTTATTCAGGTTTGTCACTGTTGCTTTGATACCCATAGTTGTTGGATAGTCACAGCTGGTAGCCAAAACTGCAGTTTTGAGAGCCACATGTAATTGTTCCTTCTAGAGGGGCAGACTGTTAAAAGGTAATTTTAACTATTTCTAGGGGTAGGTATGTAAGCCAGGTCTGGGTGTAGAAAGAGACTAGGTGGTACCATTGGAGCTAAATATGTATTTTAAACAGGGTTCTAACCTGTCCTGCTGCAGATGCTTGCCTATGACAGTTTTTCACATTTTACCGCTGACCCTCGGACCATACTTAGCTTTAGGCCTTCTTTTTTAGAGCGTCAGTTAGCATATCTTGCATAATAGTGGCCATCCTAGCAAGATGTCCTGGAGAGAAATCATGACAAGAGAGGCAGTCCTCTGGGGACTGGAGCTGTGCCTATTCTTTAATCTCTGTTTTTGTTTACAACTGTTGTTAAACTTATAAAGTTCCCTAGGAATGTTTCATTCTATGAATATACTTATCTGTGTTAAAAAAATCAGTCTATTCTGTGCTATAAAAACCAGTCAGCATCGTTCTTGAGGGAGAGGGAAGTAAGAGGAATTAATCTCTAGTTCTGCCTAAGGACTGAAAAGACTTGGACTAAAACTTTTATATTTATTTTTTTGAGAATTTTAGGGTTAAATCTAGACCAGTTTTTTGAGTATGGCCCAGAAATAAGTGAAGGTCAGCTTCACTCTGGAAGGGTCCCAAGGAGGGGAAACTCACCATTCTGCAAGCTTGGTCCTGAAATCCAGCAGCCAAAGAGGAGAGAATTGCCTTGAACCAAATACTGTTGAAAATTGCATTATTTCTCAGGGGCAGGGCAGTGGAGAAGGGACAGAAGAGGGTCTCTAAGTATGGCACAAGAACTAAATCTTAACCACTTCAGGTGAAGAAAGAAAATTAAGACAAAAAGCTTTTCCCAAAATGTATCTCTGAGTCTTTTTTCCTTTTTTGTTTTGTTTTTGTTTTTTGAGACAGGGTCACGCTTTGTAGTTCAGGCTGGTCTTGAATTCACTGTGTAGCCCAGACTGGCCTTGAACTCATGGCAATTCTTCTTCTTCTGCCTTCCAAGTGCTGGGATTAAAGGTATGAGCCACCACACCTGGATCTCTAATCTTTAGCACAACATGTCTTTAGAGACAAGAGCTATGGTTGACCCAACTGCCAAGCAGAAAATTAGACCAATAATCAAAGAACCTGAATGGCTGATTTTTCACCCCTTGAAAGAGAGTGGGAGAGAAAATGAAAATGTTAATCAGGTTCCCAGGTTAAAATATGGGTATCTGTCTTTTGGATCTCTTTATAAACTGATAGAGAGGTCAGCAATCTCACTATATCCTATCATCCAGAGGCAACAAAAGCCTGTAATTCCTAGGAATCTCCTTAGATGTTTTACAGTCTTGGGCTATGGGAAGGAAAGAATTGATTTAATTCTTTCTTCCTTTAGCCTTCAGGTTCCCTTAGATATGATAAGGCCCAAATATTTTACCTCAAGGGTGCAAAGTTGTTCCTTAGATCAAGAAAGCTTATAAGCCTTGTCTGCTAGACAATTCAGCAGGGCAAAGATACCTTGGCTAGCAAGCTCTTCTGAGGGGGCACATGACAGTATACTATCTACACATTGCAAGACTGTGACTTGAGAAAAACTATAGTGTTTTCTTTTATCAAATCAGGAGCTAGGACTGTTCTCATTTTTCTCCTGATAAATGGTTGACAATTTAAAATATCTGAAGGGCTTAATTCTCATCAGTCTTAGACCTTCAAGAAAGTGTCTTCTATTCCAGTCTTTGGTCTGGTTGGCAAGCCAGTGTGGGTCTTGTATAGGTACTGCTTGGTCTCCAGTAGGAACTGGCTGTTCCCCTCGCTACCTGTCTTCTGACATTCTAAAATTAAGATAAAGTTCATCTCTAAATGTAGTAGTAGGTTATAATTCTGCTTGTCTCTCACTAGAAGTCAATGTTTGATTTAAGAGTAACATTATATCTTTCTAATCTAGTTTTTAGGTCTGAGCAAGTCCTCTAAAGACCTCAGTGTACTTATTAGGGTTGCCTGAAAACTTTTTTAGGTCTTGTTTTATGTGTCTTAGGTCACTGAGAAGAAAAGACATATGAATACAAGTAGTCCCATGTTTGCCATGTACTTCCTGTAAGGGATATTTTCTTTGAGAGGCTTGAACAAATTAGCTAAGGATGAATATAGCCTCGTAGAGGTTTTAATTATGGCTGCCCCTGAAACCCCACCCTAAGAGGAAGCCTCAGACTCAGTAATAGTGATCAAGGCTTTGATGAAAGTTGTCCTCAAAACCTCATCCTCAGGTTCCAAAGGGCAAGGAGTAGCCCCAGGCTCAGTGGTAGTGAATGCCTTAAGGGCCTGGTGCCTGGTTTTCCTGTGGCTTACACTTACATTTTGAACACAAGCAAGGATTACTTCTTAATGCAAAGAAAGCCTGAACTTAAGCAATTTAGACCATTTTTTAAATCTTTCTTACAGTATGATCCTAGTTGTGAAATAGCATCATAATCAATATTTCCCTCTGTGTTCCATTTTGGCTCTGGGGGTAAGCAGACCATGTGACTTTGACATTGAGTTTTCCAGAAGAAATCCAAGAGAAAGAATGGCATCCCTATAATTTCTACTTGATTCCTATGTCCCTGAGTTGTTCCCCAAGTTGATTCCGCTCCAGGGCAAGGCTGCCATCTGGAGAGTCAGATGATAAAATTGGACTGACTCTTTTACCAGCACTCAATCTTATCTTCCCAGGAATCTTGTATTCCTACCCCAGTAAGTATTCCCAAAGGACAAATTACAATTGATTTGAGCGCTAACGGATCACTTTTTAAATAAGGAAGCATTGCTAGCAAAACCAATAATCAAGAAATCTAGACTACTACCTTTTAGTTCTTTGAAAGAGTGAGGAAAATAGGTCAGTGGTCAAATTAGAGCACTTTTTTTTGTAAAAGAGATCACCTATAGAGACAGGAAGAGTCAAGTATATGGCTTGGAGGGATTCTGCCCTGGGCCCTGGGGCAGAGAAGCCTCTAAGACATTTTGATTGCCTACTTAATTCACTCAGGTAACTTTCCTTAATGGCAAGACAAGGCTACACATCATTCAAGTTCCCTTCTAAAATCACTATCTGAAACTCACAGGTTAAGCTTATATTCAATGCATAGCAACCACAATTCAGTGGTTAGTAAAGGCACATTTATCGGTTTCCTATGCACACATGGAGGAAGAGAAAGGCTGACTAAAATTCCTTTTTATTCTAGTGGCATATAAAAACACAAATGCAAGTTGCTAGCTGATTGCTATTTTCCTCCGTGTAAGACAAAACAGTTGTTGCCAGTTGCCTTAGCCTGACTTCCTGGAAGGAGGGGCAGCCTGACAAGGTGGTTCTAAAGTTAACTTCCAACAAGTTGTAGAAGTAAAAGCCTAAGCCTCTTACCCCCCCACCCCCACCCCCATCATTACATAGCATTTTGCAAATTTATAGTAGAGGTTTTAAAATCCAGAACTTATTAGCAAAGGTACTTTCCTCCCCTACATACACATAAATGATGAAAACCAGACCTAGAAGGGGAGAGAGAGAAGGTTGGAGTTTTCTCTTAAATTAAATGTTTTTCCCATCTAAGATGATGTTCCTTTCTTTGGTGTTAGCAAAACACTTGTTTTTTATGGGCTCAAGTTAAAAGTCCTTAGTTTGAAAGGTTGGGGCAGTTTTAGAGATCCTTCTTTTTTCTAATTTTACATGCCTTTATAAGGAAAGTGTAAAGTGGCAGGGAAAGATCAGAAATGAGACCAGGAAAGGAGATCTTTTGTTCTCATGCTCCCAGTGAGTTTCTGAGGCATCAATCTCAGCTGGAAAGGCAAGAATGGGGACTCTCAAGAGCTAAGATTGCTTCTTCACCAGTGGAAGATCAGAACAGAAAGGAAACTGAGGCAAAATAGGCCCAACATTTTCTCTAGAGTATAGAGAAGGATTGAGCTGGAATGTTTCAGTGAAACCTGTTGCCTTTTAACTGGCAAGGGGAGTCCCGTGATTTATTAATAGGCACGTATATTTTTCTAATGTAGGAAATACATAGGAATCAACCTAACAAAAGAAATCAAAGACCTCTTCTCTGAAAACTATAGGACTCTGAAAAGAGAGACTGAAGATGCTATCAGAAAATGGAGAGACATCCCTTGCTCCTGGGTAGGAAGAATCAACATAGTGAAAATGGCCATACTTTGAAAACTGCTATATAGATTCAATGCAATCTTAATTGAAATCTCAGCAGCATATTTTATGGACCTTGAGAAGACAATCCAAAAATTCATTTGGAACCAGAAGAGACCTAGAATAGCAAAAGCAATTCTAGGCAACAGAGACATCGTAGGGGGTATCACAATCCCTAACTTGAAACTATACTACAAAGCTACTGTGATAAAAACAGCATGGTACCAGTAAAGAAACAGACCTGAGGATCAGTGAAATAAATTAGAAGATGCAGAAACAACTCCAGACGTACTCAGCCACCTCATCTTTGACAAAGGAGCCAACCATCCTCATTGGAGGAAAGATAGCCTATTTAATAAATGGTGTTGGAAAAACTGGATTTCAACCTGCCAAAGATTAAAACTAAACCCATATCTATCACCATGCACTAAACTAAGATCGAAGTGGATTAAAGATCTAAGTATTAAAACAGAAACACTAAACTTGCTGGAAGATAAGCTAGGTAGAACTCTCAAAGATATTGGCCTAGGAAAAAACTTTATGAACAAAATCTCAGTAGCACGGGAACTAGCACAAAGAATCAACAACTGGGATCTCATCTTATTAAAAAGCTTCTGCACTGCAAGAGAAACCGCCAACAGAGCTAAGAGACAACTTACAATGTGGGAAAATTTTTTAGCAGCTGTACCTCAGACAAAGGACTACTATCTAGAATATATAAAAAACTGAAAAAAATCAGACCCCCCCCAAATTTAAAGACCCAGTTCAAAAATGGGCATCTGAAATGAGCAGACATTTCTCAGTCAAAGAAGTAAAAGCAGCAAATAAACATATGAAAAAATGTTCAACATCACTGGTCATTCAAGAGATGCAGATGAAAACAACACTGAGTGAGAGTCCACCTCACCCCAGAAAGACTGGCTGCTTTCAAGAAATCAACGAATAACATGCTGGTGGGGTTGTGGGGAGAAAGGAACCTTTCTCCATTGTTGGTAGGAGTGCAGACTGGTGCAACCACTGTGGAAGTCAGTATGGAGATACCGCAAAGAACTAGGCTTAGAGGTCCCATTCGACCCAGCTATCCCCCTGCTGGGTATCTTCACAAAAGAATCTTACCATAGAGATACATGTACATCCATGTTTATGGTAGCACAGTTTGTAATAGTGAAAGCTTGGAAACAGCCGAAGTGCCCATCAACTGGAAATTGGATAAAGAAGATGTGGGGTTTTTTTTTTAATATAAAATGGAGTACTACTCAGCCGTAAAGAATGAGAACCTAGAGAAATTTATAGCTAAATGGATGCGTATTAAGGCCATACTCTTTAAGTGAAATAAACAGGACTCACATGTGTAAATACTGAATAGTTTCTCTGGTGTGAGAAACTGAAAGTGTAAATAAGAATTAAAATGATTAAGATGAGTAATTGATAGTTTGAAATAGGAAGAAAAGGTCCAAAGGGGTAGTGGAAGTTGGAGGGGAAGGGCAAAGGTAAGAAGGGAAAGGAAAAATTGTAAGAAAAGGAAAAAATGGAAATAAAGTGTTTGTAAATAGGGAAGGGTGGAGGGGGTGAAGCGAGGACAGGGAATGGGCAAAAAATAAGAATCAAGATACATTATGTACAGGTACAAGCACCCAATGATAAATGTAAACATGTTGTATACCTAAAATATACCAATAAAAGAATTTAAGCAAAAAAAATGTTTTCTCTGTTATTTTCTACTTCTTTTGCTCTTTTCTTTCATGCCCTGGGAGATTTTCTCACCATTATAGTCTAATTTTTCTACTAAACTTTTAGTTTACTCTCCTTATTGTTCCACCCCAGATCTTCAAAGAAGAGGAACTTTATTAAGTCAATTAAAATAGGAAACACTTTCTGGGCAAATATTCATTGGTTACATTCAAGATGTTATAGCAATTTAGTTCACTTATTCTATGAATATTGCTCAAATTTGGAAATATCTACACCAAAGATTAGGCCTCTGCTGTTGAAGGTTATGTACAGACTTCATTATTCTAACTAGATAATTTATGTAGAATTTTTTTATGTGTCCAATTAGTACAGGCAACACAATGGGGGCTGGGAGATCACTCCTCTCCACTCACTTAAATTTGTGCAACACCTCAGGACCAATCCTTCTTCCACTATCCTAAGAAAGGCAGAAAATAAAATAGCAAAGTCCCAGGAAATCTCTGAGACTCCAGGCCAGAGCATATGTGTATTAGAGCTCCTGGCTTGTCCTTCAATAATTTTTCCCCACTCTAACCTTGTTAAAAGTTCATAAATATGGACCTCATCTCACACATGTAAAGTAATCAGAGCAAATTATGGAACACACATGCTTTTTGACAGCCCCTGAGATGATTCAGCACCCTGTCATTCATTTCTGTCAATCTCACCTAGAGACCCAACGGGAAGCACAAGGGCTGGGGTGCACATCCTTTAAAATCTGAAACCCTGACTTATCTTTGGGCCGTGCTGTGCTTTTCACTTTCCTGTCATCCTGGCACCACTTTTCTGTTTGTGCCACATTTTTGTCAGCATGAATTTGCCCTGAACATGTCTTCCTATGATCTTCAATAAACGTAGATGCTTTCCTTTTACCACTGGGTGTACACTTGCTGACTCTCTTGAGGGCCTAGCCCTATCTAACTACCTATTATATTTTTACTTTAATTAGTGTCTCTAATAATGACATGGTGGCAGGAGGAAGAGAGGGGAGATACGCCTTTCTAGGCCATGCACCCAGCGACCTATCTCCTCCAACCAGGCTTTACCTCTGAACATCATACTTAGCTATCTGCTGATGAGCATCATGCACCCTCCCCTGCTCTCATGATTAAATCACCTCAGAAAAGTTCCACCTATGAGTGCATAAGGCTTTGGGGTGACATCTAAATATAAACCATCACAAGGAGCAAAGAGTTTAAATAGAAAGTACAAATAAAGTTAAAGGTTGAAATGACTTATCAGTCAAGGTTTGGCATAAAATGGCATCCTCAAAGTGTGTAATTTTTAGGAAAGTTTTAAAAAGAAGTTATTTACAAAGCTGTGTCCAGGGTACAAGGAACCTACAAGGAAAAGAGCAGTAATCTGGTCCCCCCCTCCCCCTCTGGAACTTGTATTTGTAGGCTGAGTCTTCTATCCTGATCCTTTAATTTTCGTATTCTTTTCTGTCTTATCTCTCACATTTTTTGCCTTTTTATTCCATGCTCTGGGAAGTTTTCTGTGGTCATAAGAGGACTGCTTCTGTCCCTGTGATTGGTGTGGTGGGGTAGAGTTGGGGAGTGAAGAAGCTGATATGAAATAGGGACACACAGTGGCTCTCCTGACAGGGCCTGTGGCTCATGGTAGGCAAAAGCAGCTCTTTTGATATGACTCTGAAAGGCAGGGGCCAGGAAAATACCCAGATCACACTAAGCTTTTCCCTTCAGCTCTCCCACTGGCATGGACAGAAGAGTACACAATGGACTGGAAGAGTACCCATCACTGTTAGTTCCACAGCAGAACCGTGGCAAAGCCTAACAGAGAGGACTTGCAAAGCTCATCGCCATGGCAGGTCTCCTCTGTGGGCCCTGCACCTGGGATCAAGAGTTGGAGGGACAGACTGACTTGAAAACAAGCAAACAAGCAAGCAGCAGCTCACCTGCCTCTTAACTTTTGTAGGAGTTCAGTGGTAGATCTAGGCAAATGGGAGTTGACTACTAGTTTGTTTTAGACCTAATGTATATTTATAACCAAAACTACCTTCTAGTGGATGTACATTTTGTCTTTTTGTTTTTAAAAATTATTTAAATAATTTTAATTGTAGTCTTTTGGTGATGTGGTATATATCTCTGTTGTTAAAAATTCAAAATGAAAACAGCATCTCTTCTACTCCAATACAAAAGTCCTTGAGTTCCTTCCTTGGAAGCAACCACTGTTATCAGTTTTTTTATGTTCTTCTAGAGATAACACAGACTTACTAAAGCAAAAATAATTATAAGACATTTTCACCTTTAAACAGCATACAATACATATATTTGTCTTATTTTTCCACTTAACAATATAGAGTGGAGGTTTCTTTTCTTTTCTTTTTTTTTTTTTGGAGGTTTCTTAAATAGCACATAGAATGATTCCTTTTTCCTTCTCTTTCTTTCTTTTTTCCTTCCTTTCACTCAGTAATTTGTTCACTTAGGACCTATATGCAACATGCTCTGCTACATGTTACGGTGGATCCCACCTTTTTCAGGTTGCCTAGCATTGCATTAGATAAACGCACCATGATTTATTGACTAGGCCCTATTGGTACACATTAAGGTTATCATTAACCTCATGATAACCTGAGGTTATCATGAGATAATACTGAGGCTAATTCTGTGATTAAGTTTGGATATTCAACATTTTGCAAATACTTGAGTATATTTGGAGGATAAATTCCACCAGTGAAATAGTTGGGTCAGAGAATGGGAACATTTATGATTGTGGTACATATTGTTAAATTGCCTTCCACAGAAGTTTACCAAACTACATTGCCAGAAGTAATGTATCAAGCTTCTTGAAGTTTGTCAATTTTTTATCTTTGCCAATTTGATAGATGAAAGAATAATTCAGAGTTGTTTTATTTTTATCTTATAAGGCAGGTAGAATTTTTTGTAGTAGCAGAAAAATTATTTGTATTTATTCCTTACTGAATTGTCCCTTCATGAAATTTTCTACTCTTTTTTTTTTTTGGTAGCAAGGATCAGAACTCGGGTCCTTGCACTTGCGCAGCAGGTGGCGAAACCACTGAGCTAAACCCCCGGCCAGAAATTTTCTTATTTTTCTACAGGGTTATTGGAATTTCTTTATAAATGATATAGGTACAAATACAATAATTATTTTTTCATGTTATGAGTTGCAAATATTTTCTCAATATGTCTTTAGTGTTTTTTGTTTTATTTCAGTACTGGGGATTGAAACAAAGGCCTTCACACTGAGTAGCTTCCTCTTTTAAAAGTAAATTTTCTTTTTTAAAATTTTGAAACAGGGTCTTGCTAAAATTTTCTTGTGAATTCATCACTTTCTTTTGAGAGTTCTCTTTAACAGTTTTCTTTTTCTTCAATGATAATTGGTTTTTTTAGATTTTCTATTTTTTCTGAGATCTGTTTTGGTTAATCTTACTGTCTTAGAAGATAGTAATTTTTTAAATGTATGTGATATGAACAAATTAGTTTCAGTTTTTTTCAACCTATGATTATTTTCTTCTTATTTTACTTTCTATAAATATGCTTTTTTCCATCTCCTTGTTTTCATTAGACTGGCTAGTGATTTATTTGGCAAAGCTTTATAGTTTATTATAATGTCACTATCTCTTTCCAGAGCTCTCCTATCTTTACTTTGTATTCTTGCTTAATAGCTACAATTACATCAATATGTTTTAAAATTTATAACAAAATATTTAACTACAATTCTTATATGCTCTATGGCAATATCTTCTGGTAAGCTTTCCTCATATGCTCTATTTTTACTATTCATTTCTTCAACCTCCTTTTTTGAGATACAATATCTCATAGATGAATTCTTGGCTGGTTCTTTTTTGATTCTTTTTTGATCTGTGAAGCAAGGGAATTTCTCGAGGTCCAGGTTTTTTGGGAGGCCTACTTAGTAAAGGCATTAGGGCTATATTCCAGGTTTAAAAACATTGTCCTTTGAGACCAAATCTTTCTTCTCCTCTCCTCTTTCCCTTTCCTCTCTCAATTCTCTCCTTTAGTTTTTACCTCTCACCAGTCCCACTGGCTCAGGAGAAGGCTATGTCCTAGATATATCATTTATCTGTGTTGTTCATCATTTAGCTCTTCCTGTTCTGCTTTCTGAGGTAAAAGCAGTGTTTTTGTTATTAGTCTGTGCATGCTATGTCTACTGTTTTTGACAAATGAATTCAATTTTATATTTCAGTGTGATGGTTAATTTTATGTGTCCAGTTGACTGGGCCACAGGCTGCCTAGATATTTTTGTATTTCTGTGAGAGCATTTTTGGAAGAGATTAATATCTAGATAAGTGGACTGAATAAATCAAATTATTCTTCGTAATGTGAGTGGGCCTCTTATAATCAGCTGAATGGCTTGATAGGACAAGAAGGCGGACTGTATCTGAGTAAAGTGTTCTTCCTGCTCAATTGACTGTGAATTTGAATGAATACATCAGTTCTTCCTGGGTCCAGAGCCCTCCAGCCCTTGTATGGGGAGTGCACCAGCAGGTCTCCTTGTTCTCGGGCTTTTGGACTAGAATGAAATTAAACCATCAGTTCTCTTGAGTAACCAGTTTACCAGCTCATCTTTTAGGTCTTGGGACTCACCTGCCTCCATAACCTTATAAACTAATTCCTTATAACACATCTTTTGTGTGCACAAAATGATATAATCTACAAGTAATCTACATGTAATGATATATCTACATATCTATACATAACTATATATATATAAAACTAGTAGGATCTCTCTATTATACACATATAAAATATGAACATTTGTATACTAATATAAAGCTGTAATATATTAATATATAGATATATGTGTGTCCTGTTTCTCTAGAAAACCCTAAGGCAATGTCCTTCACCTATAAGAAATATACATCGCAAGGCTGGGGCTCATTGAAGGGCTCAGTGGTTCCGCCACCTGCTTCGCAAGTGCAAGTTCCCGAGTTCGATATCAGGTACCAAAAAAAAAAAAAAGAAAGAGAAAGAAAAGGAAAGAAATATACATCGCAAATAATTTCTGAGCTTTGCAGCTACAGACAGCCTCTTTCTGTTTCCTCTTTATCTTTTCTGGTTTTGGCCTTTCTTCTAACTATATTGTAGGTCAGGTAGGAGATTTCTCTAGTTTCATAAAAGGTTAATTATGTATTTCTTTTTATCTCAGAGGTTTTAAAATGATTTTTGGAAGGAGAAGAGGCAATTAACTTTGTTCTTTGTTCTTTAAACTAGAACTTTAAATCCTATTAAGTTGAAGGAGTTATTATTCCGTTTATTCACTTCTTAGGTTTATGACTAGTATTCCATAATAGAGGGATAATATTTTGGAACTCTTGGGGCAATTTGGAAAGGAGGAAATGAGAAATAGTATTGAGATAATGGAAATGGATCAAGAACAAAGGAGCAAAACAATTGCTGAAGACTTTTAACAAGACTGACGTCCACTATGCTACTTGAATTTATGTTTATGTTATGAAAATTCTTCCTCTTAATCCTCAGTAAATTCTATTAGAATCATGAGCAATGTGATGTAGAAATTCATGCATGCATGTGTGTTTCGAATAGAGGCAATGTCAGAGTTCACCCCCAGTTCTGCTTAGTGCAAAATGGTAATAAATTGTGTGGAAATAAATGTCAAAACAAAGTTGCCACCGTAGATATGCAGAAAGATGGAGGAGGGTTAGGAACTTACATGTGATATGGAATAGCAGTTCTAGCTGATGTTATCTAGATGTAAAGGGATTGGAAGGACTTGAATAGACATCTTTAAGATAAGTTATTTTAAATTGAGGATATATATTCTTCCATTCATGTATAATTTAGGGTGGATGCTTGTGTGTGGGGTACAATCATAAAACACGGCCCTACTTTTGAGGGACTCATAATACAAAGTTAGATGAGAAAAATGGTTTGATGTATTCACCTTTCTATTCCTGTGTCATTAGCAGACCACTCAGAAATGTGGTCCTGCATGTTGGTCCCATTTTTGCATGATGTAGAGGAATACCTAAATGTATTGGAGGCACAATGCTTGGTCCCATGTAACTCTAAACACTTTTGTACTGCACTTTAAAGACAAGACATTTAGGGTGGCTGAATAGAGCTCTGATTATATGGACAAACCTCTTTTCTCCTACCACCTCCATGTTTCAGCTGTCAAAATGATATTTTTGGAGATTGTAAATTTATTATGATCTAAGTAAAAATTATACTTGAGTGGAAAATAGACAAAGGAGATATCTTGGTGGTGGGCTGTTAAGTGATTTTTTTCCTTAAAAGTTTCTGTATATTCTACATTTAAATAAATCTTTCAAAATTATATATAGTAATTATATTATTTATACATATATACATAGTCATGATCATATGACTGTGACCATATATATATTTAAATTACAATGACCTTGGCACATATGCATATAAGCTGGTTTACCAGGAATTTAACAGCTTTCTTTACTTCATCTGTACACCAGATGAAATTTGTTTTTTATTACAATTTCACCTTAATATATTTGTATTTGTGAGTCATACATTTGCACAGTATGCCAATTTTATTAATTAAGAAAAATGTTCAATTTATATATTTGTAGAGTTTAAAATTCAAATGTCCTTTTCCCTGCACATTTTTTTTTTTTTTTGGTACCAGGATTGAACTCAGGTCCTTGTGGTTGTGCAGCAGGCAGCAAAACCACTGAGCTAAATCCCTGGCCCCAAATCATAAAGAACAACTCCATTCTTTCTTTTTTTTTTTTGGAACCGAGGTCCTTGTACTTTCATGTAAATCTGTTTTCATCTTAATCAAAAGCTCAAAATTGATAGCCTTTTATATCCTATAAAAATATTGCTGCTCCACTGGTGACAAATAGTATCTCACCTATTGTGTAAAATGGCCTTGTGTAACAGTAGCACCAAATACTGTCTTAAAAAGAATACAATTTTAATTGTTCAGCATAAGTATTAATTGAGAAATTAATGCTTGAGTTTACCTAGTGTCTAAGCCAAGATCACTGCAGTGGAAAGTGACAGAGTCATTAGGGCAAGACCTAGCAAGGAGTGGAAATTTATTCTAAGGCTACAGAGCTATCTGTCACCATTCAAGGGCAATGATGCAGTCTGAGAGTCTCAGGTCTTATACCAAGCAGTAGAAAACCCATCAGGACACAAGGTTAGGTGGTCTTTTTCCTTAGAAGAAGATTTTGTGTCTCTCTGGAGACACATAAACTCCCTTTCTGTCTCTCTCTGAACTTCTGTTGTTTTTTTTTTCTGTAGGCAAACCTTTTTCTTTTTTTGTTCTCTTTTTGTTTTTTGTTTTGTTTTGTAGTCCAGGTTGGCCTTGAACTTGCTAGGTAGTTCAGGCTGGGCTTGAACTTGTGATCCTTCTCCCTTAGCCTTTGAGTGCTAGGATTACAGGTGTGCCCCACCATGTTCAGCTGCTAGCCTTTCCTGTTTTCCTGTACACATGACTACCTTATAGCTCAGTGTACATCCTCTCTCAGCTGAACCTCTCAGACTGATATATGTACCAAAATTTCAAATTCCAATTCCTAGGAGACAAGATTTGATTGATCCAGCCTAAGACAGGTGTCCAATCTGGGGTCAATCATAATGGCCAGAATGGGGGGTACTGATTACTAATCTAGTTGTTAATGCTGTGTCTGAGGAAAAAGTACTGAACCTCCCTTTTGTGTGGCCTCCCTGTATCTACTGTGCATATCTTTCATAGTACCTATTAGCACTTTATCACATGTGATTCCTTTTTGCTTCCCCTAGGAGCTCCTGCATCTGGAGAACAAGCACAGCTGGCTCTCTGTCCCTGTCACCCAGCAGACATGAAATGAGTCAGCAACAGGAGCTAACATTTACTTAGCACTTATTGTGTGCCAGGCATTTCTTACTCTTTTATTGACACACTTAATCCTCACAGGAACTGTATGTGTGGATGCATGCTAATGGTCTTTATTTAATGATTGGATGAAGAATAGTATGGTGATGGTCTTAGATGGTAAATTAACACTGAAAGGCTGTTATTTATTTATTTATTATATTTTGGTAACGGGGATTCCACTCGGGTCCTTGGGCTTGCATAGCAGGCAGTGAAACCATTGAGCTACATCCCCGGCCCCCATAATTTATTTATTTTTTACCAGATGTCCATAACTTCATCCTCTACAGCAGTTACAGGCAATGAGCTTATACCAGTTTTTGCCACTTGGTGTCAGAGTTGTACCATCTGGGAATTCTTGCGAGGTTTCTTTCTGAGTCTCGTGCACTTTATTCTCTGTTAAAAGAAATTTTTTAGAACATACCTGCATTCTTTGAGAGATGACTAAGAAGAACATTTGCTTTGTTTTCCTCTGGTATTGTTAGGTGAAACTACCTTTGCAGGAAGGTTACTGTTGTAAATGTGCACGGAATTTGAGGTAATTCCTGGAGGCTCAGAAGACCTTTTCTAATCTTTACAGGACAGAAGAGTAAGTCAGTCTCTCAGATTAGACCACTCTATAGGAACTAATTGAATATTTCTCCCTCGAAATGGAATTCACGAGGATTTACCTCTCAAGATTTATGATAGCCTGATCTCTGACTGATGGTCAGAGAACCAGGATAAATACTGGATGAATGATCAGGTATTTCAAATAGGAAAACAGTGCTTAAGGAAAAGTGACTCATTAACTTATTCAACAAGAATTTATTGATCTGCTCGAATGTGCTAGGCCCTGGTTTGGGAAGACTTCTCTAGAATCAGCCTACTTTTCTTCCCTGTCCACGCTGAGCTTCTCTCTATGCCAGTTTTTCTTACACACCTTGAGTTTGACAAATAAGGGAGAAAATTACCTGTTATGAAGAGAAAGACTCAGTGTAGATATATTGCAGGGAAAAGAGTCATCCTGGTGCCTGGAAAACTCAAGGTACTTTTTTGGAGACAGGGTTTTGCTATATAGCTCAGGCTGATCTTGAACTTGTTATGTAGCTGAGGCTAGTTTCCAAATTGTCATCCTCCTGTCTCAATCTCCCAAGTGCTGAGATTGCAGGCATTCCACCATGTTTGGCTTCAACATATAGTTTAAACTAAAAAAAAAGTGTGATAAAACATACATAACATACAACTTACCACTTTAGTTTTCAAGATATTATTAAGAATTTACATGTTAGTATCAAGATTTTGCAATGAAATTTTACTGAAGTGGACTTATAAGAATATGACTATTCAATCATATTCATTTTATATATCTAAAAACAAACATGAAGATTTATAAAACAGGTAAGAAAAAGAAATTCTAAAAAAGGGAGAGCTGGGGATTTAGCAGTGGCACTGTGCCTCCCTTGCAAGCGCAAGGTCCTGAGTTTGATCCCCAGTACCAAAAAAAAAAAA
>NW_004624819.1:2596662-2610763 GCF_000247695.1 Heterocephalus glaber | reverse complement strand
GAGTGTTCCATCTCATTTCCCTTTGGGGTTGCTGTAGGTGATCTGGAAGTCTGGTTTTGAGACTTGTTTATGTGTCTTCTCATTTCAACGGGGGGTGTTGCTTTTGGTGCCTGAGCAGCTCACCTCCTCTGCACTGGGAGGGGTGGTACAGCCACCCGGAAGCCCCTTCCTCTGCACTGGAAGCAGTGGTGCCTCTTTGATTAGATTTACTCCTAGGTATTTTATTTTTTGTAGATATTGTGAATTGGGCTGCTATCTTGTTTTCTGTTTCAATTAATTCAGAATTATTTTATCAAATGCTTTTTCTGCCTCAATTGAGAAGACCAATGGGTTTTTTCCTTCATTCTCTTGATATAGTGTATCACATTTATTGGTTTGTGCGTATTGAATCCTCTTTGCATCTCTGGGATGAATCCTACTTGATCATGGTGAATAATATTTTTCCATGCCCTGTTGGATTTGGTTTGCTAATATTTTGTTGAGGATTTGTGCATCTATGTTGGCAGTTTCTCTCTCTCTCTCTCTCTCTCTCTCTCTCTCTCTCTCCATTTGGTTTTGGTATCAGGGTGAAGCTGGCCTCAGAATGTTTGGAAGAATTTCTTCCTCTTCTATGTTTTATAATAACTTAATGAGAATAGGCATAAGTTCTTCTTTACATATTTGGCAGAACTCAGCAGTGAAGCCATCTGGTACTGAGCTTTTCTTTGATGAGAGGTTTTTTATTACTGATCCAATCTAGTACTTGCTATTGGTCTGTTCAGGTTTTCTTTTTTTCATGATTTAGTCTTGGCAAGAAGTCCAATTTAAAAGACATAAATTAATCCCATAAACCAAAGAATGACATCTACAATTTGGCCTTTAGACGAGATCAAGCATATTCAGGGTGGTATGACCATAGACTACAATTTGGCCTTTAAAAGTATTTCCTTATTAAAAGTATTTCCAAACAATGTCATTACAACAATAAAAAATTTAAAAATATCCAATCATTACCACAAATCATCTCTTTCGTGTCCATATGTATACACAATTCAGTAAGACTTATGTTCCTTAATTAAACATTTTAGAAACTTTTTTTTGTGTGTTTTACTGAGGATTGAATCTAGGGCCTATGCGCTGAGCTACATCTCCCACCATTTTATTTATTTATTTTTTATTTTGAGACAGGTTATTGCTAAGTCAATAAGTTGCCTAGGTTAGACTGAACTAGTGATCCTCCTGTCTCAGCCCCCTAGCGTGCTTGGATTATAGGCATGTGCCACCATACCTGACCTAATTAAACATTGTAATAGCTATTCACTATTCTACTAAGTGGACATTTATCACTCTTTAAATTGTTCCTATAAAGTTTGAGATTTAGGCACTTTTTTCAATTTTTATTACACTATAATACATATTTAAATTCATATAGTACTTTTCTTATTTTATGTTATTTCTTTATAGTCAGTTTCTAATAAATATTGGATCAAAAAACAACACAGTAAAAAATCAATACAGTGTCAACTTAAACAATTCTTAAGCTTAGTGGAATTTACAATCACATTGAAAGTATTATGATGTTGAATTGCTCTCATGTCAGGGTCCCCAGGCTTTATGACCCACTAGAAGGACCCATAGAAATGAGAGAAACTGTCATATTCCTAATTTGGGTTTATTACAGTGCAAGAATGTACGCTAAAATCAGCAGTGAAAAGGTGTGTAGCTGAAGTTCAGGAGAGACCAGCTCAGCCATAGACTGAATCCTTTAAACCATGAGCCAAATTAAACTTCTCATCCTTTAAGTTGTGGGTGTTGAGTAATTGTGTTCAGCAACCAGAAAGCTGACTAATATGGGGTGAATCATTTTCTTTGCTTATTTAAGTTGTTGGCAGAATTCAGTTCCTCGCAGTGGTGGGAATGAAGTGTTTTCTAGCTGGCTTTGGCTGCAGGTGTTTCCAGCTTTGGTAGCATTTTCTGGTATCTTGGCTCATGAACCTCTCCCTCCATTTTTATAGTGAGTTGCTCTTCTGCCTTCTTTGCCAATCAGTTTTAAATTTTATTTCAAAACTTGAAATGATTGAGTTCTTTCTACATTTCCTTATTTAATTTATCCTTCTTGGTCGATTGAGAAGTAGGAGGGCTTGGCTTGTGGAGGCTGCTCAGTAAGTAATTACTAAACAAGTGGATTAATGCAAAATGATGGGGGAGTCTATGTTTGTTGAATTTGGACCAGCCAGTTATCCTCCTAAGTGGGTGTTCTCATCTACAAAATGAGGGAGCTGAGTTAGATGATTTCTAAGCCTTTACATTTTAAAATGCATTTCCTCCAAGGAAGTCCTGGTGCCTGCAGCAGGAAATAATGTTTTAGTCTTTTTAATTTTAATTTTTATTAGTACATGTCTGCAGTGCATAATGATTACATTCATCATGGAGAGTTAGTGTGTATCTGTAACGCATCTTAATTCTTTTTTATTTTTATTTTTGGTGTTTTGAAGCAGGGTCTTGCTTTGTAGTTCAGGCTGGCCCTAAACTCACTATGTACCCCAGGCTGGCCTCGAACTCTTGGCGATCCTCCTGCCTCAGCCTTCGGGGTGCTGGGAGTACAGGGGTGTACCACCACACCTGGAAATACATCTTAATTCTTTTTTTTTTATATTTTGATATTTCTTTTAATGCTAAAGGTAAAGAACCTGGCCTTTCAACACCCAAACCAAAGCAGAGAGACGGGAGTGAATTGCAAGTGTGGACAAAGCGACATCCACAGGCACGGGGTGCAGGAGGGAGAGTTTTGTGTTGCTGTTGTTGGCAGGAGAGCTAAGCAGTCTTAGATGCACCTCTGGGAGTGGCAGTCTAGGGGTGTACTTTGCCACGAAGGGTAGCACAGATCCCAAGGCCCACCGCCTACCCCTTGTCCTCTTCTCCGAGGGCACCTACCTTACTGTAAGTCACTACTGATAAGTTGTTTGTGTGACTGCTGGGGGACAGATTTACAGAGTTCTGTGAGAGTCTGTCCTGATCTTGCTCGGTTTGGCCAGGAGCAGGAGCCCATGTGTTTTTGCTGATCAAGTCGAACCCGGAACCCCCAGGGTCTTTTAAATTGTTTTCATCTGATTGTTGGTTCTTTTGGGGAGAGGCAAACGGGTTGAAGTTTCCTTCTACCTTGCGATGCGGCTGTGTGTTGAACTCCGTTTCAAAAGACGACAGCTGCTGTGTTACTCCTAAAAGTCCACCCAGCTCCACACTGAGAATGACCCAGATGACATCTCCATAGTAGAGTGCGGTAGCAGTGCACATCTGCCACTGTCCCTGATACATCCCTGCTCTGCTGGGGCTGCACATCTGGACGCTGACATCTGCAATCTCTTGGGGCTCTAGGGATCTCACCATCACCATCTTCACATGTCCAAATTGGTCTCCCCCGACATATTTAAGACAAACCCCTGGAGGCCAGATTTCTGCTCCAGAATTCTGGATCCGCCATGTTTTTACAAACTGAGTATCGGGAGGTATTGACCCCCCTTCTCCTATGGTGACATCTTCAACAAAGGACATAGAGGGCACACTGATGTTTGGGCTTTCAAAATCATAATAGGCGCCAATTGCTGCTTGTAAGTTCCAGTTGGTCATGTCCAGGAAGAAGGCCTACAGCCGGCCGGGTTGAGCTGGAAGCCGAGCAGCCGCTGGAACTCAGAGATGAGCACGTCCTTGTCGGTGGTGCCCAGGCAGCTGAACTTCTGCATCAGCTCGGGGTCCAGGTCCACGTCCATGCCCTCCATGGCGGGGCCTGGACACCTGCTTCCCCGCCTCCTCACAACCGAGCCGCCGCCCCGCCACCGGGCCCGGGAACCCTGAGAGGGCCAGCTGCTAGGCGGCGCCGCGACCCGCTCCTCGGAGGTAGGCCCGGCCTCTCACCGCCTCACAGAGGTAAACTACTCAGCCACTCACTCACTCTCGCCCCCCGCCCCAGCGCCGCCGCAGCCGCCACCTCCCACATCTTAATTCTTAAAGAGTCATGATATTTGTGTGCTTTATGTTTTTTAAACCTATATCATCTATTTTATAACATTTTTAGCAGATAAAGTGGTTCATTTGTTCTCCAACTTCTTATTTTGAAAAATTTAAACCTATGGAAATTTGAAAGATAAGTATAACTAAACACCAATCTATCTCTAAATTACATAAAACACATTATGTATAAAAGAAAGTTTTATCTATTTTTATCTAAACACAATATGTAGATGAGTATAGACAACATATATTGATAGATTTATGTATGTATATACACATATATAAAGTATACACACTTTTTAGATGAACCACTTGAGAATAAGTTGAAGGCATTGTGACACTTCAACGTGCATATTCTAAGAATAAGGACATCTTACTACCATTATCACGTCTAAAATAAACAATGTGTTCAGGACTGGGAGGCAGCCAAGGTAGACTGCTTGCCTCCCATGTGTGAAGTCCTGAGGTTGAGCCTCAGAATCAGAAACAAAACAAAACAAAACAAAACAAAACAAAAAACAGTACTTTCATAATATCATCTAACCTACAGCTCATATTACTTTACCCAGCATTATACATAACCTAGAACGTTTCCCCTATTTTTTTCAAATCTTCATGACATTGTTATTTTTGAAGGGTACAGACTAATTGTTTAGAATGTCTCAAATTCTGGACTTGAGTTAGGATTTTCTTGTGATTAGATTTGGAATAAGCATTTCTGGCAAGACTGATTCATAAATGATGTACACTTACTGCATTGCATCAGGAAGTTGATTAGGTCAGTTTGTCTTATTATTGGTGATGCAGACTATAATTATTTAGTTAAGAGCAAACAACCAGATGGCTCCACTTTGAGAGTATATTTTTTTTGGAAATTAGTAAGGGTATCATGGGGTGATATTTATAGACTGTGTGAATATGTTGTTCACTGTTAATCTTCAACCAATGGATTTATCATCCATTGGTGATTCATTTCTCAATCAGTCATTACATTGAGGGGAGGCAAAGTGATTATTTGTTAAAAATTCTTTTATTCTTTACAATTATTGGTTGTCATTCTTGTATCAAGAGCTCCCTCTCCCCAAGTTCTTTGAGTATCAGGAGGGACTGCATTTTTAACTGGACATGTTATAATCCTGTTTTCAGTCTTTCTTGGTGCTCAGATTACCCTAGGTTTAGCTAGTAGAATCCTCTTCAAATCAAGATATAACCTCACTGGACTGAGCACTTCCTTGCATATGCCACAAAATACTCTGGACTCATTTATTTTTTTCTGTCCAGATCTGGAACCAACTAATTCAAAAAGCCTTTGTTTCTTTTAGTGTGAAATAGTCTTTCAATTTACACAGTCTAGGTGCTAGGGTTGCTCACTGTCATTGGGTAATAATGGGATAATAATTGTATAGGAGTCTTAGATGGAGAGATCTAGACATCTCTTTTTCAAATGGATTACATCTTGTTTTACTAATATATCTAGTTCAAATATAGGGCTACAGGATTTTTGCCAACCACTCTGTTTCATATCTTTATTTCTTCTCTTCCACGCTAAGAATCCTGGTTCTCAATAATATATTACAGGGAACATCACTCATTTGCTTTACCATGTTTATATGCAGAATAATGTCAGAAAACACTATTACCCACAATATGATTATTAGAAATAATTACAAAAATATTTTTATCAGATAGGTGTGGTGGTGCATGGCTGTAAAATCCTGGCACTCTGGGAGGCTGAGGAAGGAGAATTGCAAGTCTGAACCCAATCTGGGAATTTTAGCGACTCAATGAGACTTTGTTGCAAAATAAAAAGGATTGGGTTGCAGCTCAGTGCAAAGACCTTGGATTCCATCTTCAGTAGAGAAAGAAAAAAATTTTTTTTCTGCAGAGTATACCCCTCTAGAGATATACAATCATGTTTTATATTTTAAAGTTTCTTGTGAAAGTTCATTTCTCTGTTGCTTTAGCACCAATGTGATACAATTTATTTTTGTGTCTTAGAGATTGCTTATTTCTAATTTAATTTTGAAAATAATGTAATTCAAATTTTGGGGGCTTTGTCTATGTATCTACTTATGTATCTATCTGAACAATCAAAATATCATCTTACAGTAGCAATAATATGTTAACTTACTTAGAGTGTCTTACAATATGTATGGAATGTTTTCAAATTTCAATACAGTATCATACTAACAACGCATTTACTAAGTATAGTTTAAGATTTCTTTTCTTTTTGGCCTGAGACTATATCCCACCAAGGATGTGTAGTTATGATAATAAGTTCAGAAGTCACTTGAATTAATTCTATTCCTGTTTGGTTATTTCATAATATGGAGGTGTAATCCAAGTTGGGGACCCCTTGTCTTCGAGGCAGATGTGATGATCCAGGGTTTCCTCATGCCAGAATCAGACTCATGCTGTGTAGCGCAGGGGAGCCACCAGGTGGCGCTCACGCACCATTCGCCATCGGTGTTAGAACAGCGAGTATTCAGGTCAGGGTATGATGGTGAAAGAGCCACTTTTGTTGAAAAACTAAAGTACTTAATTTTAAGATTTTTTCTTTATATGTGGATGAACTCTAATATAGAACGACAAACCGCATTATTAAAATTCATCTGAAGCAAAGTAAAATTCCATGAATACATAGTTTTGTTTCCCTTACCTGCTACAAAATAGATGGACTATCACAATTGTTTCTACTGACCAGATGCTAGAAAACATCTAACAATAAATGATGCCTCAAATATTCTGTTAGAAACATGACTAGAGTTTCTCCACTAAGAAGGAGATTGCAGACCCGGTTCCTGGGCCGTTGAGATGTGCCCATTCATTGAGATGCGCATCACTGGGTGTGTGTGTGTGTGTGTGTGTGTGTGTGTGTGTGTGTCTCCTCTTCATCCCCAAAACTGTCCACCTTGCCAGACTTCTTCCAAAATATGGAAAATGGTGAGTCTGAGGATATACTTTTCTACAAAGTTCATATTGTTATGCCCGAAATTAATTTTTAGAAGTATTTGAAAATAGCATCTGAACACATTGAAGAAAAACGGCAGTTTTATATGTCATTAACATCTTTTAGATCTATGCTGAATGAATACTATCAGAGAATATGCTTATGATGGTAGTTTGAAAAATCAAAATTATATCACCCTTACCTTGTTCTTGCTTTTATTGGGAATTTCTAGTTATATACAAAAGAAGAGAAAATGATGTAGGGAGTCCTGTGCACATTTAATAATTACCACCATTCTGCATTTTTACATCATCTAGACTCTTTCTCTTTAGTGTTACAAAGCATTTGGAATATTTTTAAAGCCACCCTAGGAGTTCTCATCATTTTGGCTGTAAATCTCCCATTTGTGTTGCAATAAAGAGAACTGGAGGCCGTATGACAGCCTCTGTGAAGTCACACAAAGTCCTGAGAGCTCGACATCAGGATATGCTGTGACAGTTTGAATAAATACTCAAACAGGCAGGAAGATTTTTAAAGATGAAGTATATTTACTGTGTATATAGTCTACATTTCATGACCTAATTAAAATGTATGTATCTCCTGGGCAGGTCATGGGACAAGTGAAAGACAGCCAAGGTCTTTATTTGTATGTGCGTGTAAAATTTTGTACACCGTCATATGTTAGACAAGTGCATATTTCAGTTTATGAGCTAGGTAAGTGCCTAGCTCCAGCATGCACACTTCCATTTTGTTACTGCAGTCTGCCTGAATAAAAAATAGTATGACTGTGTGTGACCACATGAGCTGACAATGTCTGCTGTGAGACTGAAGGCTTTGATGCACAGCTTTGGTTATTCTGGCTTTCGTACATTTTTAGACTTCACATGGTGTAATGTGTCCTATTAAAACCTGACATAAAGACTAAGAAATGACTGGAGGTAGTCAGCGTTTTTAGCTTTTTACTTTCCTCCTCCATCACCACCTCTGTTGACATTAGCTTCGGCCACAGGGCTTGTCACCTCAAACAGCCAAAACTGATGATCATGCTGCAGAGTCCAGCTGACCAGGAGAGGAAAGCAATTGCCTGGGCTGACTGGGAGTGATATTGCATATTCTTTTAGGAATGTGATGTTTAGATTATATCTAGAGCCACTGAAGTGTAAACAGCCTTTTTTCTTCAACATTTTGAAATTCTTCCACACTATTTATAATATCATTATTTGAACTCAGTGTATTGCCCATGTGTGACAGCTTTGTAGGATTCCCGCCCCCCCCCCCCCGCAAGTTATTAACTTAAAACATAAAAGAAGCAGAGCGTGTTGGTTCATGCCTGTGATCTCAGCACTTGGGAGGCTGAGGCAGGAGCATTGCTGCAAATTCAAGGTCAGCTTGGGTTACATAGTGAGTTCAAGGCCAGCCTGAACTACAGAGAGACCCTGTCTCAAACCAACCAACCAACGAACAAACAGACCAAAAAAGTCCATTAAAGAATGTGCAGATCAAATTGCTAAAGTAATAAGAATAAAGATTTTCACTCTTCTCTCTGTGTGCCCACTCTGCTTTATGTACAATTAAAAAAGCATAAAGGAGATAATTTCGTCTCATCAATTATGTCTACATTTTGTTTTTTGACCGATCACTGAAACTCTAAAACCAAAATTTCATGAGTTTCCCAGGTAGATCGAATTCTTTGTCCAGATATAAAAATTGCTGATCCCTTTAAGCCTTATAAGCTGTGCACACCCCAATGTGTCTTTACCTGTCACCCTTTTCTCTACTTAAGTCCTGAAAGGGAAGTGCGAAGAGCTGGGACCCTATCAGAGCATGTGCAAACCATCTTGAGAAGCAGATTTGTTCTGGAGAATCAGCTCTAGTCAGGATTCTGTTGGCTAGTTTTGATAATACTGAATAAATTTGTATAAGTAAATGGCCTAAATGTACCTTTTTTTCCATTTTCAGGCTAAAAAATGTAATATTAGAGCTGTATTTAACACAAAGTGTTTAGGCTAATGTAAGTTGATTTTCTCCTATTTATATAGATTTTGTCTCATTTATACATATCTTTCAGTCATAAAACTTCCAAATTCACCACCTCCTGAAAGTTGCTCCAGTAGGAAATGGAGAACTTGCACTTCCAGTGGAAAGTCTGCTTCCTTTGGAAGGTGTGAAAGCTTTGGAGGCAGATAGAACTGGGAACTAATTCTCGTTCTCCCCCCGACCTTGGTGGAGTTGCTTACCTTCTCAGAAACTCAACTAGGGCTGAATTCTGTACTGAAGCTTTGGAAAACTGGTGGGAAGCACATGCCTTGGAATCATTCCACCTGAGGGGTGAAGGAGCTGGGATATTTATACCCAAACAACAGAGAGGGGCTACTCTGGGAAATATGAATTATTTAGCATTTAGTCCATAATTACACAGAGCTAGAAGAAGCATGCTGGGGCACAGAGAGGCAGGTTTGGCAGTTGGGATTTCACCAGAGCCTCATGGAGAGCTCAGTGAACATGGAGTGGGCACTAACATGTCTCTGACATGAGTGGTGTTGGCCAGGGTTCCATAAAAGATAGCTGCATGCTAAGCCTCCCTAGTCCAAAAATTTGCAATCCAAATGCTCCCAAACCCACAACTTTTTGAGTGCCAACATGATACCCTTAGTGGAGAATTCCACACCTCACCTTGGCAAAACACAAATGCACTTTAAAAACTGTATGAAATTACCTTCAGGTTGTATGTATAAGATGTATACAAAACATAGATGAATTTTGTTTTGGACTTGGGTCCCATTGCCCGAGTCTCTCGTTATGTATATGCAAATATCCCCAAATCCAAAAAACAAAAACTCCTGAAATCTGAAACACTTTTGATCCCAAGCACCTTAAAGAAAGTATACTCAACCCATATTAAAATAAAGAAGTAAATTTACCTTTTAGTAGAAGATACTCTTGTTGAATACTATATCTTTCCCTTTGTAACATATTTCCTTTTCCAAATTAGTAAGTACAAGGCTAAGCTACTGAGATTGAAAAATATGAGGTGTGATAGAAATATAGGAGGAATGTTTAAATTAAAAAAATTATTATAGTAAATGACTCATTGCCATTAATTCCTCTCAAAATACCCCCCCCACCCCCTTCAAACAAACTTCTCCTATCACTCTTGCCACTTTCTGAAGCAGTTCTGGAAGTTCTCTTTCCTGTCTTCATGAAGTGTGATAAAAATATGGTAAATGCTGCTGCCAAGTGCCATCCAAGAGAAAGGTGAGCTTGTAAAAGCAATACAGTGTCTCCTTGTCCCATTTTATTCACTGGATCTGGCACCATATAACTTCTGCCTCTTCTTCAAAGTCAAAATGACCAAGGAAGGTAAACATTTTGAATTGATTTAGGACATTGAGGCAACCAGGACAACACACTTAAAGACATTTGTAAAGGAGGAATTCCAGAACTGTTTCAGAAAGTGGTAAAAAATGATGGGATAAGTGTGTTTGAAGTGAAGGGGAGTACTTTGAAGGTTGTTAATGGCAGTATGTCTTTTACTGTAAAAAAATTTAAAAAAACCCCACAGGCATTCTTTTGATCAAACTTCATATAGTGATTTAAAGAATAGAGAAGTTACTCTCTCATACAACAGTCTACAGGTGAGTGGTACAGGTCTGCTCTTTGTGGTAGTTTAGAGATTCAAGTTGCATCTACCATTGTCTTAGGCCGGGACCCAGAAGTGGCACACTACACTCCTGTGTACATGGGGAGAATTTATTCACAAGGTCAAATCTCATTGCAAAGGAGTTTGGGAAATACCATCTATCTGGGCAATCAGGCACTTAAATGTAATTTAATTATTATAAGAAAAAGGAGAATGAGTTTTTGTGTGAAACCAAACTGCCACATATTTGTAGTATATTATCTATCTTAGGCTTGATGCAGCTTCTTGTAAATCTCTCCACAGAAAAGGGGAAGTGATTGGGTCACGAGGGCCTGAACTTCATCAAGTGGATTAATCCATTAGTGAGTTCAGTGGCTGAATGGACTGTTAGGAGAAGTGGGTCACTGCACAGCAGCCTTTGAGAGGAGTGGTTGGCCCTGACCCTTCCTCCTGGGCTGTTTCCCTCTCTCTGCTTCCCAGCTGCCGTGAGGTGAGCAGCTTTGCTCCAACGCGCCCTTCCGCCATGATGTTCCGCCTCGCCTCAGGCCCCAGCCACAGTGGAAGCCTCCGAACCTTTGAACCAAAGTAAACCTTTCCTTGTTTAACTTGATTTTCTCAGGCTTTTTTCATAGCAAGGGAGTGCTGACGAACCCAGTAAGGCTCTCCCCCTCTGTCCAAGGTGGTGCGTGCTTATTTGCTTGTCCTGCCTTCGCAGATGGAGGAAGGAGAGGAGGGTGACATGTAGGGGTGGGATGGAAAGTTGTCGCCCATGGTTCAGGGCACCAGGAGAGCAAGCAGTTTTGACCCTGGGCTTTGGGATGGAGCTGTTATGAGCTTCCAAGGAGGAGCTGAGGGGTCTTCTGCTCACTCGAGAGGTGTGAGGTGGTTACTTTTCTGTGTCAACCTGACTGTGCTAAAGCTGAAGAGCTGGTAATGTGTTTTTGGTTGTGCCTGTGGTGTCTTTGGAACATATTAGCATTTGAATTAGTAGACCAAGTAAAGAAGATCGCTTCCACCAGTGTGGGAGGGGATTGTCTCATCTGAGGAGCACCCAAATACAAACAAAGCAAGGTGACTCTGGGATATTCATCTTTGCCTACCTTGGGTCATCAGCACTCCTGGCTACTGGGCCATCAGACTCCGACCAGATTTATAGGATCTTTTCCCCATGCTCGGTTCCTAGAACTTTGGAACCAGACTGAATTACATTAGCAGCTTTGCTGGTTTTTCCACCTCTCAGCAGCAGATTAAGGGAGGTCTTGGCTACTGTAATTGTGCGAGCCAGTTTTCATAATAGATCACTGATCTGCGTGTCTATGTATCTCTGTCTGTCGGTCTTATCTTTTTATCTGTCTGGTTCTGTTTCTTTGGAGAACCCTTATTCGGGATGTATGTGACTTTTAGGAAGCATGGGGGGCCAGGGCAGGTGCTTCTAAACTCATAGGCCCGTTCTCATGAACAAACTCCCACGTGCCATGTGGCTGGAGACCAGGCCCTCTTTCCCAGGAGTAACAGCTTACACACTGCACTACCACGTCACTGTGTGAAATAATTTCTAGCCGAGTGATTTATAAATGGTTGATTTAGACCCTGTGGTTTAGGTAGATGCGTTATGTATAAAAGTTTGGGGTATCTGAAATTTGAATATGTGAGACCTGATCTCACAGATGTATTTCAGCTTGGCATGGTGGTGCAGACTTATAATCTCAGCACTTGGGAGGGAGGGATGAGGCAGGAGGATTGAGGGTTCAAGGCCAGCCTGGGCTACACGGCAAATTCCAGACCAGCGAGACCCTGTCTCAAAAAAGTGTATTTCAATCATGTACATAATTCCTATCTCTATAATCCTGAAAAATTGAGAATTGGCTAATCTGTACTTTATATGACATATATTCTTTGTCTAATATTCTTTTCTGACATCTCAGATTTATCTAAAACCTTCCAAAAAAGAGTTTGTCATCCTTACAAGCTCTTTAACTAGAGAATGTTAATAATCTTTTCCCTTGTACTGTTTATATTGTCCTCATGATAATTTTGTGTATGTACTAATTATATGTCTGTCACATCAATTAGATAAAATTTGTTGAATGGAGGGTCAGACTTAAAACTCTTTATGCCTAATAACTCTATCCTTTGCTCTCTGTTGGTACTCAAGGGCTGTATATTGATGATATACTCTTTTCCTTCTTTCTCAAGTGTGATAATGTTGTACTTTATAGAGCAGAATGTCTTCTTTACTTGGCTTTTTATGGTACCGGGAATCAAACTCAGGGCCTCGCACTTTCCAGGCAGGTGCTCTTTAGTTGGCTTTTGAAGACCATTTTCATCAAGTTGAAAAGTCTAGAGATGTTTTATAGAACTATCCAGATTTTCACAGTTTCCTTTTGCTAAGTCCTGTCTTGTTTGTACATGCAATAAGGAGCTGTATTTCTGAGAATATTCAATTGTGCAATACAAATTCCCAAGAAACTATGTTGGAAATTTAGGGATTTAGAGTTTGGAAGAAGTGGTTTAGCTTGATGAGTTAGCAGAAATTCTATTAAACTTGTTGAACTCAACCTTCTGCTCCTTTCTAAATAATTTATTGGGTGTACAAGTTCCCCCACCCTGACCCTTGCATACTTCAGCACTCTTTGAAGCACAGTTGTTCTCCACTAGTTCATTCTTAACATTGCAAAGAAGCTTCAGATGTTTCCATTAGTTTTGCTAATCGTAAAAACATAAAACCTCTTCAGACAAACTCCACCTGGCTTCTTTTTGTTTGGTCTTTTCATAACCCTGATTACTCAGCATTTATATATGTGCTTGTGTTTGGAGACTGCCTTGAAATGCAGAAGTTTTTTTGGTTAAGGTTATCCAAAAATCAACTTAGGTAATGATGTACACTGAGATGCATTTGTTGTCATTGCCTGGAACTAAGTGGAATGAAAGAACAGTAAACCTGTAAGACCCTTGCGGACATCACAAGCTTTAGGGACCTCTCAAATAATCTCTGCTCAATATAGGAAAGCCATTTAGTTCTGCTGTAAAACATTAAGACTCGAAGTTTAGGTTTAAGACACTTGAATGAGTAAGAAAAGCCCTATGTGGAAACCTGATGTATAATAGATTTTGGCTTTTCAAAGATAAAAATCACAGGATGGTATAATATTTAGAACAGGACATTAGAGCTAGAAACAGCTGAACTTTGACCTCCGAAGATCTGATAATTCTGACCTAACATCTCACAGAGATGTCAATTTGGTGTATCAAGTCAAGAATATTAATTTTGAGTGGCATCAAATACTTCTCTCATTGTTGTCAGAACATCCCTAAGGGTAAACAGCCTTCCATATGCTAAGGGATATGTTATTTGCAGGAATTAAATTAATATTTTATTTCCAGTTCCTTCCTTAAATTATTTTTCTTTTAAAAATTTTTTTCCATTAATTTATTGATACATTTTAGATATAAAATACAGTTACATTCATCATTGGGATCTTGTACCTTTACATGATGTATCTTGGTTCTTATTTTTTTCCCTT
>NW_004624819.1:2569135-2583729 GCF_000247695.1 Heterocephalus glaber | reverse complement strand
GGGATTCTATCATGTTCCTCAGATCCTCTATTTTTTTATCTGTGTCCTCTCTAGATTTATTAATCATGTCTTGCACTATGGGCACAATCTCTGCTATTATCTGGAAATTATCTCATTTCATTTTTTCCAGATCCTCTTTTGTTCCCAGTTCAGGGAGTCCAGGTGGTTGAGTATCAGATTGTTCCATCTTGTTTCTCTTGGGTGTTGCTGTAGGAGATCTGCAAGTCTGGTTTTGAGGCTTGTTTATGTATCTTCTCATTTTGATGGGGGGGCTGTGCTGTTGTCACCCACGTGGCTCACCTCCTCTGCTCCTGGAGTGGTGCTGTGGTGGCCCAGGAGTCTCCTCCTGGGTGCTGGGATTGGCTCACCTCCTCTGTGCTGGGAGTGGTACTATGGCAACCCTTACATTATTTTTCATTCACAGACTTCTTCTAAACCTGGGGCTTGAGGCTTATAGGGCTAAGAATGAGAAGAAAGGCAGTGGATCTGTTTTAACAGGACAGTAAGGTTGAAAGCAAGGTTTATGGAGTTGGCGACCTCCCTACCCCACTCCCAGATTCATTTATTTTTAGATTTTTTCTGTCACAGGGAAAATCTGCAGAAGTTGTGTCAGAGTTTTCTGTAAGAAAGAGAAGGTATCCCTTCCCCTGTGGTATCAGAGCCATTTCCTTCTCTGGACTCTGGCCTGAAGGGCAAGAGGTGCACTAAACAGTTGTGCAGAAAGCTAGTTTCCTTTTGGATCAGAAAGATACAGCCTTTGGGCAACCCTAACCACCCTGAGACTCAGCCACGACAAACCAAACTCAGCTATGCAGTGTGGCCTGGGGGAGTTTGTAAAGTACCTCGCTTGGGTTGCTTTTAAATCCTATGAGACATAAATAGGATCCAGGAGTTCTTGAAACTTCTGGGAGGGGAACTTGCAAGACAACAAAGTTCAGAACCAGCAGGTCTACTCTATGTTCCAGTGGAAATGGTTTTGGTTTGTTCCTGTTCTTCTGATGTATTTATAATAGGTCTGCCCCTCAGTCACACAAATATCCTGATTGATTGATGAATTGATTGATTGATTGATTGTTAGGTTATATTGTCAGCCCAGCCAGTGTGCCTGTTGAGATGGAAGTTGTGCTGACACAGAGGTAGGAAGTGGACTGTTGGGCTGGCTGGCAGGACATAGGAGATGTCACAGGAGTTCCACAGCACTGCTGAGAATTGTGCTGAGTCTTCACTAGCCAGGGAATGCTACCAAGCTCTGAGCAAGCAGGGCCCAGGTCAAGGATGACCGAAGGAAAGGAGTTCAGTTATGAAAGCCAGCAGGGCGAGCAGCAACCAGGTGGGCCTGGACACCAAGCCCAGGCTGGAAAAATTGAATGATTCTTTACATGCATGTAAACCATAGCTTTCTTCACACACCTGATACCATGTTGGAGTACAGGTGTGAGTCTCTGTACACGGGTACTGCAAGCATAGGTCTGGTGCAAGGCTGAGAAACCTTCAGAATCTGCATTTCTTTTCTAGACAGGTCTGAACATTACGTGTAGGGACTGTTTTAGTTACTGAACTGGGTGAAATTTTAAACAATATTGATAAAAATTAATTTCCGTGTCTTACGGAGATTTGTGAGGAAGATTGAAGCATTTCAGCCAAGTTAAAGGAATTACGTTTTCCTTGGAATATCTAAGTTTCAGTATGCAGGTAAATTTGTGATCCCACTACATGTATTAAACAATCTAGTGTACTGATTTGAAAAAAATGGGCAGTGGGATTGGTCTGCTTGAGCCAAATGCCAATTACAACCTATATGATCTTGGGCTAGTTATCTAACTTCCCTGACTTCATTTTCATATTTAAAGTGTGGGTGATAATAATGCTTAACTCTACATATTATGAAAATTAAATGAAATATATGGATATATGATGCATCTTCCACAAATGTCAGTTATTATTATCAATTATTATCATTTACCATTGTATATCTTTTAGTTTGGTCACTTATGAGACATGATCCAAAAATACAGTGAATGTTTAAGTTTTGAGACATTTATTACAGTAAAAGACACATTGCTATTAATCCACCTCAATATATTCCTCTACTTCAACCACGTTTATCCTATTGTTGTGGCCACTTTCTGAAGCAGTTCTGGAAGTCTTTTTTTGTGTCTTTAGTTGCACTATCATGAGTACCTCAATGTCCTGAATTGATTCACCACATTTACCTTTTATGGTCCTTTTGACTTTGGGGAAGTCCCAGAAGTTGCACGATGCCAGATCTGATGAATAAGGTGGACGAGGACACACTGTAATATTTTTATGAGCCTGCCTTTCTGATCGATAGTACGAGGCAGCAGGATTCACTGTATTTTTCATCACATCTCATAAAGATGCTCATGAAAGAGAACTTCCAGAACTGCTTGACAGCAAGAATGATGGGCTAAGTGTGCTCAATGTGAGGGGGAGTATTTTTTGTTTGTTTATTTGTTTTTTTGGTACCGGGGATCGAACTCAGGTCCTTGTGCTTGCACAGCAGGCAGTGAAACCACTGAGTTAAATCCCCAGGAGTATTTTTAGGGAGATTAACAGCAATGTGTCTTTTACTATAATAAATTTAAAAAAATTTATTCACTGTATATTTTTATCACCCCATGTACATATGTTTACATTAGTCTTTATAGGATTCACACTCCTGAAGGCATCAGAGCTTCTTTTGTATGCATCTTGCATGTGTCAAATTTTTCATTAATTATATGAGGATTATCAATTAATATTGTTCCTTCAGTTGTCAATTATAGAAGACTCCAGATATTGATAATAGAATTCAAGTGATTTTTATTCTTTCCCTCACCCTTAATATCCAATTTATTAGTAAATATCATATTTTCTGCTTTGAAGACAAACTTTAAATACACTTACATCACTTCATTTTCATTTCTACCACTCTATTTTAAGCCACCATAGTCTTTCAACTGGATTCATGTAATGGTATCATTTGTATCCTTATTTCTATTCTTAGTCCTCTCCAGTTTAGTTTTTACACAGTGAACGGAACGTATATATAAGATCATATAATTTCTTTGCCTAAAGTTCTTCAAGGCTGTTCTTTGTTTTAGAAAAAGTCCAATTTCCTTTTTTTAAAAACCAGAACCTGTAAGATCCTTGTGTTAGTTTTTCATCACTTTTCATACCTGAGAAAAACAACTTAAAGGAAGAAAGGTTTATTTTGGCTTATGGTTTCAGATGTTTCAGTCCGAGGTCCACTAGCTCCATTCCTTTTAGGCCTGTGGTGAGGCAGAAAACACCATGGTGAAAGGGCATGGAGGAGGAAAGCTGCTCACCTCATGCTGGAGCAGAGAAAGAAAAGAAACCAGAAAGCAGAGAAACCAGGCAGAGATGAAGGGGCCATGGACCAAATGTAGTCCCCAACCCATTTTTCATTACCTACTGCCTTCAACTAGGCCCCACCTCTTAGTTTTCCATCACCTTTTAATAGGACCAGCACCTGTGATCTCGTCAGTGGATCCATCCACTGGTGAAGTTAGAGCCCTCAGGATCCAATCACTTTCTTCGAGCCCCACCTCTGAACACATGTGACTTTTGGGGGACATTTTAGACCTCAACCATAGCTATCCTCAATCAAGAGTTGGGAATTCAAGAGTCCACAGAGGCCAAACAGTGGTGAACATGAGGTCAGGTCTTGGATCAAGGGGGTTGACTCACCTGACTGCAGCCATGTGAGAATGCAGGCCCATTGCTGACAGATATTTTGAACTTTTCAAAGTCCATAAATTATTGTATGATATCTCTTTATTTCCAACCTCTGACAGTTATCTTAAGAATACACATGGGCCAGATCAGGCTGCAGAGTTCTGCTCTGCATCACTTGGCTCCTAGGTAGCTTTGCCAACTCCTTCCCATGTCCCACCGTTGCCTTCTGTGTGTTTCCTGAAGGTTCTGTGCTCAGTTGCACATCAGAGCCTTTGGGCACATGATTCCCTCTGCCAGAACCACTCTCCCCTCCATCCTTTGCATAATCATCTTTTCCTTCAGGGTTCAGGACAGAACAGCAGCTCTTCAAATAGGCTTTCTTTATGGGAGTCTCTAATTTAGCTCAGCTTCCCTAGAAAGCAGAGGCTGAAACAAAAACGATGTCCTAATTTTTTTCTTGGGCAGTGAAAGAGTTGCAGAAGGGGGTAGAGGATGGGAAGCAGGGTTGGGGGAGGCATTGCTGCCCACTACTGTATGATAAGCCAGGAAGGACAGCGGGTCACAAGGCTGTGATTGTAGGAATAGATGCTTTCTTCATTAGGTATACCCTGCTGAATACTAATTTGGTGCTTCTGATTTTTAACATGCTGAATTGGGGGTCTTAGAGAACATGGGCAGTGTTTATTTGCTTATCAAATCTATTGAAACTTGGTTTGTGATAATGAATTCTTAGCATAGGTTATTTTGTTTTCTTCATACAGAACCAGAACAAGACAGATAAGTCTCCTTCTTATTTCCCTAGGCCTATGCTTTTTTTTTTTTTTTTTTTTTTTAAAGGTTCTAAGAGCTTGGCTTTATTCAGGGATCTTTGTTTCAGATCCTCCCCCCCTCAGTTTTGAGGTTGAAACCTAAGGTCACCAACGTGCTAGGGAAGTGCTTACCTGTGAGCTATGCCCGCAGCCCTCGGCTCCTAAATCTTTTTGGGCAGACACTTCATATATATCTTTCCCCCATTTGATCATTAAAATCCATGAGTTCCTGGATTTAATCCATCACCCATGCCCCAAGAACCTCACTGCTGCCTCGTGGTGACCTGCTTTTCATTCTCTCTGTGTTTTGAGCCCTTATGTGTTCCCTGTTGTTTCTTTCATGTTCAGCTGGGTTTCTAAAATAATGTGATATTTTTAGCTAGAATTTTTAGATGTTTTGTGGTGAGGAGAGATTTTCAGGGTTATTGGGTCACAGTCTGATATTTTTGAAAACAGAACTTGCATTGAAATCATGCCCTTGTGAAGTTTTTGTCTGTTTGCTCTGAGAGGCAGTGAGCAGGAGCCCTGCTCTCTTGGCTCCTGTGCCTCGCAGTGCGCTGGTGATTCATCGGCACACATGGGGTAGGTAATGTGCGTACTGAAGGAACGGCTCTCATGTGGAATGAGAGATATGACTATGCTCTGAGAGGCACAGAATAGTGACTCTGTTTCACTCAGTTTTTTTTTTTTTTCTCGTACCAGGGATCAAACTCAGTAACCTGTTTGCGAGGCAGGCGGCGGAACAACTGAGCTAAATCCCCAGCCCTGTTTCACTCAGTTTTGTCTTCCCACAGAATTTAATTCAGTTGCAGGAGTAAAACAAATATTTCTATAAATGTTTGGTGGTTGCTACATCTTTACTGAAAAGGAATTATAAAAATCACTAGCTCCTTTAAATTTAGTTATTTTAGGAAAAATGTTAGGATAGATATTTACATTTTTATCTTCCAAAAATCTTCCTGATCCTAAAGTAATTCTGTCACTATATTTCTTATACCTCTTTCGGCTTTTCCCATTTTCTTATGTATCTGCCTCAAGGTCATTGCCAAATTCTGCGCCCCAGAGGGGAGTCTTGTCTGATTATTATAGTTTGTAAAATCTTTTAATGTAGGGCTTTTCAACCTTGGCACTACTGATATCCTGGGCTGGAAAGCCCTTTCCTTTTGGGCAGCTCTCCTGCGCATGGAAGGATCATCCCTGGCCTCTGCCCATTGGCCAAAAGTCCAGCCCTGTGTCATGACAACTGAAGATGCCTCCAGGCACTGCCAGATGTCCCATGGGGGGCAAAATTTCCTTCCACCAGGAAACAGTGCTTTGGAGGCACGGCATAAGTGCACCACATCTGTCCATTGCACAAATTCTAAGGCAGATTTTAACTGAATCCCACAAAGACAAACATGTGACTCAGGTATTTTTGAGAAAACTGGCTCACTGTGGGCCAGTCCTGTGGTTTGTAGGTCTGACAAGGATTACCCTTCTGCCCCTCCTCATGGTCAGCTCCCTGGAGGTTTACGATACCGGTGAGTAGGTGAGTAGTTCATTGCTTCCGTAACGTGTGTTCATTTTCCAACAAGTACTGCTCATCAATTTCCATTTGAATGCATTTGTTTTATAGATGACAGCATGTCCAAGCAGACATAGACACAAATATTAGAATTTTTTTTAAACAATTGGTTTTTTTTGTACACACGTATCTTTTATTCTCTCATTTAGTCTTTTTTTTTTCTTCTTGGTACCAGGGATTGAACTCAGGACCTTGCGCTTGCAAGGCAGGTGCAGTGCCACTGAGCTAAATCTCTGACCCCAAATATTAGAATATTATTTGTTGGCATAAACAAACAAAATTTGGCCTTGGAACTGTAACATTTTTCTTCTCTTTAGCAAGGCTACGACTAATTAAATTAGCAGTTTTTGAAAATAAACATTCTTGCTTTCTTATGTTCACATATTTGACAATATTTGCAACAGTTTAGAATTATGTAGAAAAACCTAAGCAATAAAATATGTTCTTGATGCTAGAAACAAAGTTTGACTAATAACGCATTTTAGGTACTGAAACTCAATTTAGGGGAATTTTAGACAGTGAGTTGAGTGGGGTGAGCGCAGCAGCAAGCACAGTGACCTTTTCTGTCTGGCTCTCCCTTTCTGCACGCATGGTGCAGCTTCTCCTGCATCTCTGTCCCCTGACTGGAGCAATGGGGATGAGAGGGGTTTGAGGAGTGTAGATTAAATTTCATTATCCTCACTGGACGATTGAGGACATAGCCTGAGAGGGATTAAATCATATAAAAAAATCGTCTTGCTGGTTGAGGTCAGAGCAAAGTCTCCTTTTTCCCAGGGTTCTTTCTAGAAGACATATTCAGATAGTGATGTCATGTTCCCGCTCTTGCTAAGGAAGTGTAAAAGGATTGCTCTGCTCCTTTTGACTTGAGGTCAACAGCAACAGAATAGCTAGATGGAGCAAATATTTCTTCCCCGCGCAAGGCAGAATTGCCAGGTAGAACTTAAACCCAATTTATGGCTCAGGGAGAAAGTGTCACAAGAGAAAGCTGCACAAAGAAGTGAAACACTGTAATGTTTAGATGTTTGTAAGGACAAAAGAGCAGGAGAATCCATATAAATCCCCAGAAGTGAAGGGAACAGCCTTAGTTCATTTTGAAGAACCATGAGGTCACTTTTTTCTTTTTTCTGTGAGCAATTATTAAGAAGGATTAAATTAGTGAAATTGAATGCTAGACCCACACCAGACAAAATTCAACTGTGCTCATTTGCTTAATTTTTACATTCCCCTGAGGCAAACTCACTGATATCCCAAATAGTAACAAAAAAAAGGCAAACTATACAAAGCATAAATCCAGTGTTCACCCCAGCAAACTACGGGAAAACCACCCAATGAGAAATGATTTTACAGGATCTTTTATTCTCCTATTAAGAGGACAAAATGTCAATACACAAAGCTTAGAAAACAGAGGGAAAGAAAACCATAGTAATCATTATGGCTTATGTATTTCAGACAGATGCACACAGAACACATACACATACCCCCTACTTATCCATCTTGGTATTCCCATGTTTCTGTAGAAATGCAGTTCATGGGGTAGAGAGGGAATATCTGGGCCTATACCAATTTACTAATAAGATGACACAATAATATATTCCATGCTTTTTTATGACCTGTTGTTTCACTTAAGTTTCAGAGAATTTCTTTCCAATTCACTAAATAACTTAATATTCTTCTATAATGTTATTTTTGTGGCTAGGAGTCAACAAGGGACTTGTAATCAGCTTATGGAGCTTATTTTTGTTTTCAAAAATTTACTGCTTATAGCTTTCATTTACTTTTTTGTCCTCTGATTCCAATTTCTACATTCATTTTTATATTTATTTAGCATAAGGCTTTTAAAAGAAATTATTTCAACATGTGGTTGAGCTACTTCCTAGGTAGGTTATCAGAAGAAAAATGTGGAGGGACGAAGTTTTCAGATCATTCCCATTTCAAAGCACTTTCCTGTCTGAGTATTGGTCCCACCCCTCGTAGGAGGTGAAGTATTAGCACATTATCAGATGAGAGAAGAAATACACATTAAGCAATGAAGGCTCACTCAGCTATAAGATGAACACCGAATTCAAATGTTTCTGAACATTTCTCACCTGAACTTCTCATCTTCAGGTCTGACCTTGTGACGCTACCTCTGGTTAGTGCTTCTTCTGGCCTCATTTTCTTTCCATTTTCCCTTTTGATTATGAGGTAGGCAAAACAATATACCAATGAGTTTTGTTAATGAAAGCAAGGAAGAAGCTTGTTTTCCAGTGGTTTGTGAACTAATTGCCTGAGACAGGGCTTTCCAATTTCCCTTTTTCTTGTTATTTATTTATTTATTTTATCTCAGTCGCTAACAGTGTCTATTAATATTACAAATCCAGTTCTCTTCTTACTTCTCTCATGACATCCATGGAATTTCATGTGATTTCTGCGTCAATACACTTTGTTATAGGAAACTTAAAGCCTATGTGAAATTAGGAAGCTAGCGCACTGTTTACCTGTCTCCCGCTTAACGGCTTCCAGCTGCTGCCCAGTGTTACTGTCCATTCCGTCACCCATGGTCTGCCTCTCTCCACGGGTGGTTGGGAGGCAAGTCCCCGACCTTATATTACTTCACTTGTCAGTATTTCAGAGGGCAAGGATCCTTAGGCATTACACATTTTAATTACTTTTAATGAATTTTTCATTAAATTATGACCTACAGACAGAAAAATATACAAACCCTAAGTAACTCAGACTAATTTTCAGGACTTGAACACACAAGTGTAACTAGCAAGAAACAGGACAGTACCTGTGCCCGTGGAGCCTCTCTCTTGTCCATGTGTGCGCACCTCACCTGGGGTGGGGCGCGGCGGCTCCTGTCCTCACCGCACAGGTAGCTTTGTCTAGTTTGGAGCGCGACACGTATGAAATCACGCAGTGTGCTTTCACTTAACATTGTGTTTCAGAGATTTCTCCATACTGTCAAGCTTAATGCTACATAGGACTCAATCGTGGGACTATCTCACAATTTAACCATTCAGTTACAGACAGAATTTAGAGGGCTGTTGGTCTTAGGCTATTGTGAATAGTCTGAAGCTAGTAAGTAATGAAGTCTAAATTCAGACCAGCTTTGCTTGATTCCAGAAGCAGAAATCTTTTTTTTAAAATTAATTTTATTGGTACACTTTAGGTATACAATTCGTTTACATTTATCATTGGGTGTTTGTACCTGTACATGATATATCTTGGTTCTTATTTTTTTCCCCATTACCTGTGCGCCCTTCACCCCCTCCACCCTTCCCTATTTACATAGATTTCATTTCCATTTTTTTTTCTTTTCTCATAGTTTTTCCTTTCCCTCTTTTCCTTTTCCCTTCCCTTCCCTTCACTCCTTCGTCTTTGGACATATTTTCCTATTTCAAATTATCAATTATTAATTTTAATCATTTTAACTCTTGTTTACACTATCAGTTTCTCACAATAGTGAAACTATTCGGTATTTACACATCTGTGTCCTATTTATTTCACTTAAGAGTATGGCCTTGATATGCATCCATTTAGCTATAAATGACTCTAGTTTGTTGTTCTTTATGGCTGAGTAGTACTCCATTTTATTAAAAAACCACATTTTCTTTATCCAGTTTCCAGTTGATGGGCACTTGGGCTGCTTCCAAGCTTTAGCTATTACAAACTGTGCCGCTATGAACATGGGTGCACATATATCACTGTGGTATGCTTCTTTTAATTCTTTTGGGAAGATACCCAGCAGGGGAATAGCTGGGTCAAATGGGACCTCTAGTCCTAGTTCTTTGAGGTATCTCCATACTGACTTCCACAGTGGTTGCACCAGTCTGCGCTCCCACCAGCAATGGAGAAGGGTTCCTTTCTCCCCACACCCCCGCCAGCATTTGTTATTGGTTGATTTCTTGATAGCAGCCATTCTTTCTGGGGTGAGGTGGAATCTCAGTGTTGTTTTCATCTGCATCTCTTGAATGATCAGTGATGTTGAACATTTTTTCATATATTCGTTTGCTGCTTTTACTTCTTTGTCTGAGAAATGTCTGTTCATTTCAGATGCCCATTTTTGAATTGGGTCTTTGAATTTGGGGGGTCTTGATTTTTCTTTCAATTCTTTATATATTCTAGATAGTAGTCCTTGGTCTGAGGTACAGCTGCTAAAAATTTTTTCCCATGTTGTAGGTTGTCTGTTAGCTCTGTTGGTGGTTTCTCTTGCAGTGCAGAAGCTTTTTAATAAGATGAGATCCCAGTTGTTGATTCTTTCTGCTAGTTCCTGTGCTGCTGAGTTTTTGTTCATGAAGTCTTTTCCTATGCCAATGTCTTCAAGAGTTCTACCTAACTTATCTTCCAGTAAGTTTAGTGTTTCTGTCTTAATATTTATATCTTTAATCCACTTTGATCTTAGTTTAGTGCATGGTGATAGGTATGGGTCTAGTTTCAATCTTTGGCAGGTTGAAATCCAGTTTTTCCAACACCATTTATTAAATAGGCTATCTTTCCTCCAATGCAGAAGCAGAAATCTTAATGACGACACTTTCATAAAAACCGATTTTTCCGAATTAACTATAGTTATCTATCTGATATTTATGTACAAACCTGTAGACGCTGTGGAGAAAAATGCACATGTGGCCTTGACTTTTTTACATCCTGTGCCCATTTCTTAGAGACTAAAAGTTTCACTCTCTTTAGAAAAATTGTTTAAAGCCATTTGTTCCAATTAAGAATTAGAATATTAGGTGAGAGTGGGCCATGACTTTGGCATAGGAAAGGAAGCAGAAAGTACACTCAGGAGAATGTTATTTAACTCCATTGAAAAGGAGGAAGTTTGTGACCTGCAAGTGCCTATAATGACTTTCAGGGTTAAGTTTTAATCACCCAGTTTCAAGCACACAGGCAGGACTGTGGGAATTTAATGTCTAATATGTGCATGTAAGTACTTACTTTGCTCAGGCAAATGCAAAAGTAATATTGTGCTAAAACTACTTTTTAAGCTAGTCTCACTTTTTTTTTTCTGAAGCAGTTGAAAAAATAAAGAATTTAGTATTTTGTGATTATTTGTGTCATATTATTTATTTTATTTATCAGCAGGACAAGTAGTTATTTTATGAATATTTATAGTTACTACAAAGCATTAGCACTGCTTCTTTTTAAAATGTTGTGAAAACCTAAATAGAAGTATAACTATATTAGTAGAAAATCCAAGCACTATATTTTTAAATTGTAAAACCTGATTATATGCAATGCAACACAATATCATTTTGATGCCAAGGAAGTTGCTAATTTCCTCCCTCCATTTTGTGTAGGTGTGTGTTTCTTTTTTTACTTGTATCTTTGAGAAGTTTTGGTTGTGAATACATAGCTCCAAACATGTTAAAATTGCTTATCAAATCACAGACCAAAAGTATATTTTCAGAACGTAATTTTAAAATTTAATTAAGCAGTAAACTCATTCATCATAAAGCATTATGCATCGCTTGTTTTAGAATGCTAAACAACTCATATCCTTTGGTTAAAAATTCTTTTTTGGGGACAAGACCTGTTTATCTTGGAACACAGAAGCCCCAGGCAAAACCAGTCACTGTCTTTATGCATTACTTGGAGGAGAATTTTTCCCTCACGGAAGAAAAGGCCAATTCTGTATTAAAACCCTACCAAAGAGCTAACATGCTTTTTGAAGAAATCAGACAGGGCAGTATTGAATGTGAGTGCAAAGAAGAAGTCTGCACTTTTGAAGAAGCCAGAGAAGCTTTTGAAAATAATGAAAAAACTAAGGAGTTTTGGAACACCTACACAAAAGCACACCAAGGAGGGACTAACAGAGGAAGTAACTGGTTTCAGTTTTACCTTACCTTTCCATTAATCTTTGGCCTCTTCATTATCCTCCTTGTCATTTTCCTAATCTGGAGATGCTTCCTAAGAAACAAAACTCGTAGACAGACAGTGACTGAAGGCCACATTCCTTTCCCTCAGCACCTTAATATTATCACTCCTCCTCCACCACAAGATGAAGTGTTCGGTAGCAGTGGACTGTCTCCAGGCTTTCTGGAATATGTAGTTGGGCACTCAGATTCTGTCTCCACTTGCCTGTCCAACTGTGATCCACCACCGACCTATGAGGAAGCCACCGGCCAGGTGAACCTGCAGAGGAGTGAAACAGAACCCCATTTAGATCCACCCTTGGACTATGAAGACATAGCTCCAATGGCAGCCAGTGCCATTGTTATGGTGCCTGTGGTCACTACCATCAAATGAAGCTACAAACGTTTTACTCTAATCATTTTTAAAATACTAATGAAAGAACTTTCTAGCACTTTACCACTACATAAATATACATTGACTTATTTTATTAAACACAGCATACCACTTCACCCCTACGTGTCTAATTTTTTTAAAATTTTGTTTCCTATTATAAAATCATTATACATGCTCATTTTTGGTAGAGGGAATATCTGAAAAGGAAAAACACACCAGTGGGTGTATTCATGTGATGATATATACATCAAGCAACTTCTAAAAATCTATTAACTTCTATCTAAACCACTTTCAAAGAGAACATAACCCACAAAAATTGGGAAAAAAGAGGCACTGACAATTTATGTAACAGCAAGCAACATGTTACAGAATTTTGCCAAGCACATGTACCTAGTGTGTTTTCTAATTCTTATAGGCTTTTGTTTACCTCTGGTTTCTTCATCTACCTTAAAAAGGGAAAAATGTGTGGAGTCACTCTTGATTTTAGGAGTGTCTCAGAAAGAAAGCATATACACACAGTGAGGAATAACTCATTATAGTGTATAGAAAGGAAATCACTGGTCAAGTGTGATCAGTGCCTCACTTTATGCTAGGGCTTTTATTCCCCCCCAAATGAAACACTTTGCTTAGCTTAGCATCTTTGAATGTCTCATGCTCTTTATATTAACATCTCAGTAGGGAAGATTTCTGGCAATAGAATAATTTCTAAGTGGATATATATATATATATTTATTTTTTAATAACAAGCAATAGATATGGATTATTTCTTTGCTTCTGGGGAGAGTAATAATTATTTTCTTCTTCCCATTTTATTGCCTTTTAGTCGCCTATTTACACTGTCTCCTATCACCCAATCTTCAGTCACCCAAGATTTTAGTAAAAATAAAACTTTGAGATTGTTTTCTTGAAGTCTTTGCCTAAAGATTATTAGGAGACAATTTTCTATTACATTACGAGCTGTGATTTTTTTTTTAATCCTCTTCAATTGGTACAAAAATATTGTAAAGAATGTGTTATGTCAAATGGACACTAAATTATAGTCACACATAGATCTCATTATTGTTGCTATTTCATTTTGAATTTTCATCAAACTTCTTAAAACTACAGTAGTTTTACTTTTTCTTTGGAGCAGAGGGAACTGGCCATGAATGAACTGCCAATATAAACTGACTCAGAAAGAAAAAAAGGATCAAATGAGACATTTTGTGTGCAGGCAATTTGTAAAATATTAAGAGCTATTCAAATGTAAGATCCTTGTGTTATTATTGTGCTTTAGAGGGAATTTTCTCCTTGTTGCTCCAAACTTGAGTGGAGCTTTCACATAGTGAAAAATGGAGCAGGCTGCTCCATAAATGGTTAACATTGCTGATCTGTGTGGGTGGACTCTCACTTAATCCTCCAATTCACTAATGTACACTATAGCTGTGGCAATTTAGAGATGATTGCTAACCCAGCAAAAGTGGAGTGAAGAAATGTTGCAAAATAAACTAAAGTGTGTGAGTTGAGACAATAGGTGTCATAGCTTTCATAGACTAAAAAATGGTCATGTCTTGATGATGATCTCAGAAATGACAATTATTTTGAATTATGCCATGCATACATGGTGATCTTCGGTTTCTAATTAACCCTAAAAGTGAGAGTGTTTGATCCAGCAATGATTTATGTATATGTGAAATTTTGGTTTGTTTTTAAATGAAAATTAAGGCTCTTTTTGTGTAGACTTCGGTCGGTAGCAACAGGCTTTACATTCGACCAGCAGTTTTCCAAGTATGGCCCATGGAGCCCTGGAATTCTTGAAAACCTTCCAGAGGATCTGTGAGGCCAAAATATTTTCATCATACTACTAGGACATTATTTGTCTTTTCACTATAATTCTCTCAACAAAGATTTGAAAATGGAAAACAATGTCTCCCCACACATTTTTTTCTGTTTTAGAAAATGTAGCTATTTTTTATAAAAATTTTATTTATGTTGGCATATAATAAATTTTTAAGTGAATTAACACTTAAAATTTTGGTTTATTTTCTAATATGATAAATTTTAGTAGATATAGCTCTCATAAACAAAAGCTCTTGGCATCCAGACCCCCAGTAAATTTTAAAAGTATAAAGGGACTTCTGGAGACAAAAAGTTGGGGGTTTTTTCCCCATTAAGTTTATTGGTACATTTTCAGTATAAAATACAGTTACATTCATCATTGGGATCTTGTACCGTTACATGAGTATCTTGGTTCTTATTTTTTTCCCCTTCCCCTGCCCTCCCTTCACCCCCTCCACCCTTCCCTATCTGCA
>NW_004624819.1:2552758-2566247 GCF_000247695.1 Heterocephalus glaber | reverse complement strand
GCGGCTCACCTTCTCTGCCCTAGGAGCTTGGGATGGCAGCAGGGGAGCTTCCTTCTGGGTTCTAGGACTGGCTCAGCTTCTCTGCCCTAGGAGCTTGGGGTGATGGTGGGGAAGCTTCCTTCCTGGTGCTGGGACCGGCTAAGCTTCTCTGCCCTAGTTGCCTGGGATGGAGGCCTGGAGACAAAAAGTTTGAGCAGTGCAGGATTAGACAAAGGAATAAGAAATTCTATAACTAGGTATCTATTCTTACAACTTTATTTTACATTTTAAACTCCTAATATTAGATTTAATGCTGCCTCATAAAGGTACCTGAATTACAGTATAAGAATGAATGCTGACTTTTGAAACAAAAGCCAAATGTTTAACTGATCAATAGCTACAGATTTTTTAGATTATTGACTAAAGATAACACTACTCCATAGAAATAGTTACATCAGCCACAGATCTCTTGGGAGCTTTGCATGATAATGAGAGAATAAACAAAATACCACTTTCTTCAAGAAATATTATCTTAGGTTTGTTTGTTTGGATATGGTTTGGGTTTTATATTTTTAAAATCTCTTTTGATATCCCATCTGGTTTTGTAAACTGAGTTTCTTAACTTTTATTATAACTATGGGGCTTGTCTGGAAAAATATATAAATTTTTATGCTTTTGGCTTTCTTACCTGATTGATATTCCATTTACCTTTGATCATTTTTAATAAAAGTTTATTTTTGCAGTATATATTTAGTACCTTTCTTAAGCAGTAACTTAATTGAATCAACCAGTTTGTATTTAAATAAAAGAATAGGCTCAGTGGTTTTTCAGTAGAATGATTTACAAACCACCGCATGAAGTGGTTGCCTGGAATCCTAGAACTGGCACTTTTTGCGTCTCTGCTTTAAATGTCACAATAAATTGTATTTGTGTAAAGTAAATAAAATGACTTTTTCTTTTCCTATTGACCAATACAAATAAAGATTTTGTGCTTGTTTTATTGCTAATGACTTCTTGAAGATTGATCTGATCCAATAATTGCTGAAATAGCTTTAACTTGGTTCTGTATAAATAGCATGTGTTTTATTATAATAGTTCACATTTTTAAATGCTTGGTTTATATTAAATTATGTTAACTATTTTTATGTTTATACTATGTAGGATTTTTCTTATATCTCTGTTTTTGGTATGTTGAATAAAGCTATTTTTAACCCCCCCCAAAAAACTTTTTTCCCCTACAATAATATCCTTTTTTCAGTCCAATATACTCTTCTCTGATATTCTGCAGGACTTCAGTTCCACTGAGTTTTTATTTTGTTATGCTCAACACAAAATTATTCCACTTTTTTTCTATCTGCCTCCAAAGCTGTGGAACTTTCAGTGTATTTTTTAAGAGTGGGGGTGTAACTCAGTGGTGGAGCACTTCCCTAACATGCACAAGGCCCTGGGTTCAATCCCAAGCACCCCTCCACTCAAAAAAAAAGGTATGCGTTTGGTTGGAAGGATATACACTTGAAGAATGGAGTCCACCTGCTCTACCTTGAAGATCGCTAAGAATAGGCTACTGTGACTACTGAATATACAGAAGTAGCTAAGTGGTTATAGCAAAGTTTTGGAACCAGATTTTCTGGTTCAAATTCTGGTTCTGCTACTTAATAACATGTGACCTTGGCCAACTTCCTTGAGCACACATCTGGGTGCTTAAATTTTCTTGCCTGTAAAATGAAAGATGATAATAACACCTACCTTATAAGATGAGTATGAGAATTAAGTGGGTTAGTGTATGTCAAAGCCTTAGAATGCTGCTGGGCTTTTAGTAAGTATTGCATAAACATTTTTATTGTTATCCTATAATCTTTCACTTAGAATTTTAATAAAGTCAAGATAATTAATTTGCAACCAAAGAATTTCTTTCTCCTACTTTAATACATAAGTGATGATGACCTAAGTTTTGAGAGGGCTTGAGGGAATTTTCTGTATGCTTCTGTTTAATTTTTTGTATGTTAATTTGCTCTTTCAGTCATTCCCATTTATTGAACAGTTACTATAGTCTTGGGCATTTGGTAAGGAAAAACAGAAAAATTCTCTGTGACTTAGGAACTCCTATCCAAGTCTTTAGATACCCAGGCCCGAATACTGTTCCTGTAAACATTATTTTGAAGTAAATAACTATTAAATATCTATTTTTCTCTACTGTAAATTAAAAAACTTATTAACTTTTGGTTTAAAAGATCACTATGAATTAAGAAATGAACAAGGTGGGAAAGTTTGGTTTGAGAAATGGCTGTAGAGATAATGACTTTCATTCATTTGCCTTCCCCCCATCCCACTGATAGCATTAATCTATCTTTTTGCTTAAAAATTTCATCATGACTCATCCTTGGAGATGGGAAATGAGCTTCAGTTTACCAGAGGTCCTCGGAATGCTCACACTTGAGGCTGTGGGAAAGGGTACAGCTGAATGGTAATATATTAACAATATGTGTTGAAAAATCAGTTCCTCATCTACTGTACACCAAACACAAACTCCTAATCGTTCTTAATGGCACTACTTCCTCTGTGGATTCCGTAGGAAATGCTTGAGTCTGAATAATTGTTCCCAGGAGAGGAAAGCCTTCAAAATAATTTTACTTTATAGTGTGTGTGTGCATGTGTGTGTGTGACTGCGGGAGAGGGAGAACACTGATTACTGTGGAATAGTGTACTAGCCAGTCATACACATATGCCTAGTACAATTAAAGAACATGATCTGAAGGTAACAACAGTGTCTAATTATATGCAGCACTTTGTATGCTATTGCTAGTCACCACATTTAGAAAACTACCAGGAATAATGGACAGCTAATCTAAAGGTTAAAGAAGAAATAACTCTTGCTCTTTCAGTGGGATTAGCTAGGCCCATAAATGGAGAGAGGGTTGTTCCTCTCAAGATCTTGACATTTGGCTCCATTCTCCTGCTTTGTTTGGGGTTGGATACATTCATGGAGTGAGTGTCAGCAGGGGAGAAGTGATATTCTCATAGTTGGCTTCCGTTATTTCCCACCTGGGCTGTTGCATGTGGTATGTGTGTGGGCAAGAGTGTGCATAATACACTCACCACCTCTTCATGATATTTGAAGACGTTCTCCTGGTGATTCTGAACTATGTGATAGCTCAGTCACATACTTCCTACTCTTATCAGAACCCACTTTCAGGGACTAGGAATAGGTTGTTTTAAAAGCATCCATTAGTGTTCCAGAAGAGTCAGTTCATTTCACATCAGTGCTCCTTCATCGTAATAGAATTTCTTTTTAAAATTAAGTTCAAGCCGGGGATTTAGCTCAGTGGTTCTGCCACCTGCCTTGCAAGTGCAAGGACCAGAGTTCAATCCCTGGTACAAAAAAAAAAATTAAGTTCAAGATTGGCTTAGCTCCAGAAAGACTGAGCCTGAACAAAGGCAATTTTACATGTGTGTAGTAACACGTAAATTAAGGGGAAAAGATACATGCTGTTAGTGTGTTGGCTGGGATGGGAAGAGCCAAGATCTTTTCCAATGGCTTGGGGTGTGGGGGTCCACTTACTGTAAAGGTAAAGGTCATTTCTTTCTTTCTTTTTTTTGGTACCGGGGATCGAACTCAGGACCTTGCGCTTTCGAAGCAGGTGGCAGCACCACTGAGCTAAATCCCTGGCCCTCATTTCTTTAAAAATAAAGGACACATCCAACCACCTACCCACACACTTCTTCTGCATAAAATGGTCAACTTTCCCAGAAAGACACAAGGGTTCCTCAGCATATTGCGAGAATGCAATTCTTAAAAATATTAAATCTGTGCCTTCACATATCTCTGTGATCCATCTTGTGTTTGCATTCAAAAAGAGGGTGTCTTTCCCTGGATTCAATCCCTAGCACTGCAAAACATATTTTTATAAATTGATCTCAGGAATCAATCAATAACAATGTTGGTGATATTTTTGTCAGGGGAATATTCTGGTTGCTAACCAGCAATGTCTCTCTCTCTTTCTCTCCTTCCCTCCCTCTATACTTGTGGATGAAAAGACCTCTCAACACCCCTCCTACTGTTTATATATGTAATTAGTAAAACAGTTCCCCAATTTGTATATTTATCTCCTAATCTTGGCAGATTCATATTCTTTTATAATACAGAATGAAGCAAATAGATTATCTTTTTTTTTTCTTTTTGGTGCCAGGGATCGAACTCAGGTCCTTGCACTTGCAAGGCAGGCGACGGAACCACTGAGCTAAATCCCTGGCCCACAAAGAGATTATCTTGAGACATTCTCTATGTGGAAGCTCTGGGTGGAAATGATCCTTCGTTGGATTGGAGGCTGGAGAGTTAAGATTGAGGTGAGCGTGCCTACCACTAGAGGTGTCTGAAGTTCTGATTCTGCTGGAGCGTTTGCCATGTGTTACTTTGAATGAATGACCGAGTGAGAATGCTGAGATTTACATTCTTAACTGTACTCCTTTCAAAATCATAGCATTGTAGACATTACTTTATGGTAGACTTCTTTTAGTAGTATGCGGGTAGACAGCTGGTTAAGTCTTTTGTGACAGGGTAAGTGATCTCACTGTAAATAGGGCACCCCAATGTCAAAAGCTGCTTGGAAATGATCTCCAACTGCAAAATTTCCCAACAGTTGTGATACATTTTTAAAAGCATTAAAAAAAAATAACCTCAAGAACACTTATCTGAGAGAGCCTAATTGAGAAGAATATTGCATTGGTAAATTGCTCTGCCCAGGACAACTGCAGTTCTGTTTCTTTTCAGATTTTAAAACCTAAGTCCCAAATCACAGCCTGAAGAGCTTCCAACAGTAATTACCTCTGTGCGGGGAGCAGAGGTCCTTGAAAGGGTCTGTTGCCTCACCGAATCTTCCCAGGATGAGTGGGGCTGTATCCACTGATAACCCAGCTGCCTGGGAACTGAGAGGAGCCGGCTCCAAACTCCTCAGCTGTTGACAGGCGTGACTTGCTGAGAACACTGGATAAATATAGCACGCTGGAGCTCAGCTCCTCAGCAAAGCCATCGCTCTGACAGCGCTGTGAAGGGAACAGAGCAGAGAAACCCAATCTCAGAACCCAACAACACCTAGCAACAGTTGAAAAAACTTTAAACAAAAGTCTGGGTGGGAGACATACGACTACGAATCTGTGCTGATCGGGATTTCAGGGAGAAGCTGCTGGCCCCCCAGCACTGTTTCCTGCATGACTTCAGCTATTGGCTGGTCCTAGCAAAGAAAGTGGGAAAAGCTTTTCCCTCTGTATTCTTTGGGGCTGGATAGTTTGCCAGGACCTGAGTCTGCCTTGGGCTGTAGGACAAGCCACTGGGTTCTTCAAAGGATAAGCCACCTTCCTAAAGGACATCCCGTGGGTTAAACAAGCTGCCATCAGGTAAGACCAAAACAAACAGCTACTTCCTTTCTTAAGAAATTTCAGAGTTCTCTCTGATCCTGTTCTGTCTGTGTCCTTTGATTCTTCCTGTTCCACCACGTGATAACATGGTTAGGAATTAGTGTAGTCATTGTGAACTTTTTTTAAAAAGCCAGAAGCTTTAGCTTTTAGAGTTGTATCGATTCCTTTTTCAATACAAAGAATTTTTGATATCAAAATAGCTGTCAAAATATTTCTGCCAAGTTATCCCTCTTCAGTAGGAAACAGAAATATGACATGGGACAATTCCCCAGCTCTGCTTGCTGTGAGGGTAGTTAGGCAAGGGAAGGAATGTTTCCTTAGAAGCAAAGTAACTTTCATTTACTGAAACTAGCTGAGCAGCCTGTGTGTGAAGGAGAGAAAAGTCCCGCGTGGTGTTTTGCTGCTGTACTTCTGACGGACTGCCTGTGTCTGAGTCTCTGATTACACCAGTACACCTTGTGCTGCTCCGGCCTCACTGCACCGGTCAGCCCCATGCTTCTGGCTGGCACAAAATATGTCTGGTATTAAATCGTTGCTTCTGCAGTTGTTGAATATAAGAATTCAGGAGAAAGTTGTCTATAGCTTAAAATAAATCGATTAATGACTTTGACATAGATTCTGTTTTACAAAACTTAAACTGAATTTATCAGGAAAAAATTCTCTCTCAGGTTGCATGGATGTGTGTACGAGTATGTTCACTGCAGTGGGAAGGAAGTCCTCGTTCTGTCCGATGGTCAGCTGTCTCTTTCTCATGAGTTACCATGCAGTTCTGTCAGAGTTGCTCAGAGTGGGCAGCTGCATGTTGGATCTGGCAGGTTATGGCTGCGTGTCCATGGTGTGGTGGGCATCGACACCTACTGGTCTGTCACTGCATTTCTTCATTTAAAGGAACATTCTTTTAAATGAACATAATAATTTGAGTGAATGTTCTAACCTCAGGATAATATCGAAGAAGATATAGAAGCACATTTAAAAAATTATTTGAAACTATTTTGTCAATGCAAGAAAAAGAATTTATCCACAACCAGTTTTGAACAAATTGTTTGTTGACAAATAAGAATGTCAATGTTCCTAATTTAAGGAAAGCCAATTAGTTTTTTAAAACTATTTCTTCAGGAAAATGAAATGCCACACATATTTTGATATGTATTTTATTTTGTAATTCTTATCACTTGAGTAGTTTTCAAAGTAAGCAAAGCTAATCATATATAATGAATATATACAAAGAATCGTACAGATATACTCTGGTGATTTTGGGATTGGAGAACAAACTCCTGGAGCTTTGCTAAGGATGAAGTATCTTTGTCTTAAAGGAGTTTTGAAAATTCAGAACTAAATACCTTACATTTTTCTTGTCTTTATCCTAGGAAGGGGTCACATTGTTGGCTTATAAATGCCTGTGTAAGGCCAAAATCTACCATTAGTTCTAGGCATGTAATTTCTTTCGGTGTTATTTGAACAGTTTTTAGATAACCAAACACTGTATGTGGCCCTGAGTGAAAATCATGTTTGCTGATGAAGTGGAGTTTTGAGTATTATTAATTGTCTTCATGGTTGTAAGTTTAATCTTGAAAATCGAGATGAGCTCAGGTTGGAGCACATGGTTCCCTCCAGTAGATGAACAAACTCCATGACTCTGCAGATCTGTTCTCCCATTTCCTCAACTTTCTATTTCTCCTTCTCTGTAAGATTTATTCTGCTGCCTTGTCTCCCACCACATGAGGCCTGTCCTCTTCACCCTGTGTCTGGAATGTATTACTGTTGCTCTCTCCCAGCCCTCAATGCCATTCAGGTCATCAGGTCATCTTGCCCGTGACCCCAGGATTAATGCTTCTGTAGCATTGCTGTGTTTGTCTATCTACTCCTCAGCTATCTACTGGGACTTCTGTTTTCTGCCAGACATCTCGGCTGGGTATTCTGAAACCTTCCATCATCTGGCACCTACTTGACTGTTCCTGTCTCGCTCCCACTGCTTAGCAGCAAGGTCCCTTGGCTTCAAGTGTTTCAGATATGGACCATTCTCCAAACACAAGCCCAGTGAACATTTATTTCAACACTATATCTTATTCCCCTGCCCAGACTGTACCTTTTGGAAGTGATTGATTCCTTCCTAGTTTGACAATTTGATGCTCTTTAGGAGTTAGGGTGCTTTGGAGTAGGCTTTATCTCATTAAATCCAGGACCATTTAGATGCATTATCCTAAGCATCCCTTGACTTTGGAGCTCCCTAGCCCCATTCACACTGTGGGTTTCTATTAACTCTTGTAGCTTTAGTTTTCTGTTGACTAGTATGTGAAAAAGTATGGATCAGTATAAAATCAAGTATGATTATTAGCTTTTATCTCAAAAACTCTTTGGGGAGATTTCTGAGTTTTCTTATGCACAAAAAAGATATAATTTTAACTATGATCATGTACCTGACTGTGGAGATGATATTGTAGCTCTCAAAAATGAAATTGAAAGGATATCTATCTATCTATCTATCTATCCATCCTTTGGGTATGCATCTATACCTCTACATTTCTAAACACTCACAGACTTTTATCATCCTCCATTACCAGATTTTATTTATAGTTACCTTTGGTATGATTCATCTAAATCACAATTCTTTCTCTTTGGGGGTCATGGATTAGACTCTGGAATTTTGAAACATTTAACTATGTTATGATCCTTTTTCTGTTCTTTTTTCTAGACATTTAAAAGTGAGATATTTCTCAGTACTATCTTTACTCACTTATGAAACCTGTACCCTCACTGTGTGAGAGCAAGCATGACTCATGCTTTTGAAGCAATTTGTTCTGTATCCACCAAAAGAAAAACATTCTTTTTATATTCTCAGATGGTCACGGAGGTTAAACTTACTCTTCCAAGTGGGTATTTGGCAATAATCACTATGGATTTTTTCTAATGGAACTTGTGAAATATATTCACTAAGCAATGATTTCCCCATGGCTATAATTTTTACTTATTCTTTAGAAGTAAAAATGTGAGATTTTCACATTCTAAATAGCGCTAATTGTGTTTTCCTTTTCAGGCAGAGGAGCATTTCTTTGTAAAACAGTTGCCTTAGATTTAAATATTGCTGAGCTTGTTTAATATACACTTTCATTCATTTGTTTAGTCTTCTTATGTCATTAAACTTGTGAGTTTTAGAAAGGCAACAATATGGGAAGGGAGCACCTTGTCAAACAGGCTGAGGTCTATTGCAAAAGAAGGTTTAAGAGAAAAAAGCTTGATAACAGCTTAGATAAATGAGACTGAAAAGTCTGCAATGTAAAATTGTTTATACATTAACTATTTTAATACATATAGCAATAGAATAAATCATAAACGGATACGAGTATATTTTGTTTCTTTAAATCTGGGTTGAAGATGTAACAAGGATAAGGTCATGGAAGGGGAGTCAGGAAAAGCTAGTAGCATAGGCGAGCCAGATGGCCTAGATTCAGATTTTAGCTCACTGTCACCTTGGGCAAATTATTCTTTGTGCCTCAGTTTCTTCACTGCAAAATGAAGATTATAATGCTGTTTCTTCATACACTTGGTTGAAGGTTCATATAGTTGGTTTGAGGAATAAAACATTAAGATTTTCCAATAAATTTAATCTATTATTGCTTCATTACCACACTTTAAATGTAGTTATTTGTTTATTTTAAAGTTTGTTGCACACAAAATTCTTGGTGCTGATAGTTTGTGAGCTCAAGTTTATAGATCATAGGAAAGGCAGAAGAAGGTATTGTTTAAATCTGGAATCTTGTTTGGGACATACTTTGCTGCTGGGTACTCTGAGCAGACACGGGTTGAACAGCAGCCAATAATTTAGTATGGAATTTATGTTTCAAAACCTCCTTATTGTGCAGCAGCCTTCTGCCTTATAGAAATGTTACTAAAATGGCTAAGAAATCACCCACAGCAGAGACTGTTCTATGGATTCTATATTTGCACTCGAAGATAAAGTGTGTTTACACATAGTGGTTGGGTGTCTCTTTTACTGCCAACTATACTGGGTAATGTATAGCAATGGAGTCTTCCATGGAGGGATATGGTATTATATTTACCATTCTTATTTTTTCCCTTAGATGATTTGTTTTGTTTTACTAACCTAGTAACAGATAAAAATGAAGACCAAAAAGGTCATCTCATGCTAATTTCAACCTTACTAAATAGAAATGAATTCTTGCTATTCATTGCCCTTAATCCTATTCAGTCTTAAACATGACAAAAAATACATTCCAAGACAAACAAAAAACGTTATAAAGATGTACGTGTAAATGCTGGGATACTTAATATTCTGTGTACTTAATGTAACCAAAATATTTGAAATACCCTTATAAGTGGGTGCATTTAGTGGATGTAAAAAGAATTAAGATGTGTTATGTACATGTACCAACTCCCAATGTTGAATGTAATCATTACGTACTGCAAACATGTAATAAAAAAGTAAGGGAGTTACTTAGTAGCTTTAGTGACAATAAACTTTATGCCGGAGAACTATGGTTTAGACCTGTCAGTTTCACTTTATTTTTTCCAGTTGAAATGAAGTCTGTAAAAGATGAGACAAACTGAGTTTCAGAACTGTCATTCTCTAGTGAAGACCTTCTAGAGAGAAAGAGGAAAGAACGAAGAAAAAAGGGAGAAAGAAGAAAAAAGTGAAAGAAATAAAGAAGTGTTCTTGGCTTTGCAGAATACATTGTAGAAGTTCTAAAATAAAAGTACAGGAAGCTTAGGAGAATATCATGAATTATGTCCTTTTTCCTTGAATGGTCAGTTTTACTCTTTAGCTAATGAGAAAAGGGAAGAGGCTGTGGGCAGAAAACAGCTTTCTCTGTGGTGGCAGCTGAGACAGTTGAATTCAAAAGGCCAGGCAGCCGGTTGTGGAAGAACTTAGAATGGGGAAAGTCAAACACAAGCTGAGCAGCTTTAGCTGGCTGTGAACCAGCTGATTGCAGAATCTGAGAGACTCTCAGATTGGTGTTAAGTGGCACCCCACCCCTCCATGCTCCTCTGTCCCTGGGAGCTGAGAAGTCAAAAGAAGGTTTGTGTTGCTTTTCCTTTTTGGGCAGTGGTGTCACTGAGCATAATACTGGGTGATTTATATGTTTCTGAGGCCTGTGAAAGACAAACTGAAAAAGAATTTTTAAAGCCAATGCAAAATTTATTTCAAATGATCTGACTTTAATGGAACCCTGAAGGTTTAAAGATTTGGTGGTTTTAGTTTTTTCTTAAATGCTGTCACCCACCTTCTGCACCAAAGCACAGATGAAACTGACAATTGTTGCTTCACTGGACGAGGATCATATGTGTCTGCACTTGGAAACAGTTTCTCTTTTCCTGCGGTCATCATTGTAACTGCAATCCTCCCACTTTACTATGGAGAAGTGAATTACCTGCTGCTTATCTTTTTGGAGGAAAGATGTAAGAAAGTTCTGGAATGGACATATCAGAGTTGTCCAAGAGCGTTCTTTAAAAAAATATTTACTGAAGATTTAAGGCCAGAAGTTGATTTGATGGAAAACAGTAGACTTCTGACATCATCAAGACAATCAAGTTACAACCAACTTGTCTTGTTTATCTATAAGATCTTTGCAAAAATAAGATTTTCCCATACACACTCATGTACCCACGTGAGTCACAGGAGATACAGTAACACAGATAAATAGACTTGATCTTTCTTTAATACACTTTTGTCTTAAGTAACTCATCTCAGAGCTTCTTTGACTGAGGTAGCACAGGAAAGGAGGAGGCACTGCTGAGATCATAATGCTGTTTCAGCATGGTGGCCTCAGGATGCTGGCAAATGACACCCAGGCCAGCGGTGGGAGCCTGGCAGTTATACCGTGGTGACACCAGAGGAAAACAAAGATGGTCTGCTCACTTGGCAGCCAGTAGGAGCTGCCTGCTCAGACTTCTGATCATTCTATAAGTCCTGAAATGTAACACTGGAGGTATTCAAGGCTCTTTGTACTTCATGAACTGTTTAGCAAGTGACACATGCTTGAGGGGCAGCCTGGTGCTTGGAGGTGGGAGTGGCCTTACACGTGCTGCCTTTTTAGATATCACCTTCTGCTTTGGCATCACCAAGCCAACTACGCTGGCCGCAGCCTGCTGCTTGTTCGGCTCCTCCAGTGAGCCAGCTACATTTGTCCATTCCTCAGGGGCCCTGCAGCTTTAGGCGAGGCCTTCGGTTTTCCGTAGGTCACTGCTCGGCAATGTCTGGGTCATCTCAACTCCAAATCTGTTATAATGAGATAATATAGAATAACATGCAATTCATTGGTACATTATATGTTGATACATATATTTACTATGTGTGAATGAGGGTGATCATAGCCAATGTATATGAGTATGGGCATTGTGCTAAGCACTTTACCTGGATGATTTTATTTGGTTCTTATAACAACTCTGTGAGCTATTTATTTATTGATGCTGAGCATGGAGCCTGGGGCTTATGCATGCTAGCCCAGGACAAGTACTCTACCACCGAACCACATCCCCAACCCTGTGAGGTACTGTTTTTGCCTGTGTGTGCATGCGTGTGTGTGTGTGTGTGTGTGTGCGCGCGCGCGGTACTGGAGATCAAACCCAGGGGCTCTCCACCACTGAGCTATATCTGCAGCACTTTATTTATTTATTTATTACTGGGGATTGAACTCAGGACCTTGCACTTGTGAAGAGGGTGTGGCACCACTGAGCTACATCCCTGGCCCTGACTTTATTTTTGGTTTTTTTGGTACTGGGGATCGAACTTGGGTCCTTGCACTTGCACAGCAGGCGGCGAAACCACTGAGCTAAATCCCGGCCCCCTGACTTTATTTTTTATTTAACAGGACCTTGCAAAGTTTCCCAGGCAAGATTCAAACTCTTGATCCTCCTGCCTCAGCTTCTTGAGTAGCTGGAGTAACAGACATGTGCCACCATGACTAGCTCTTATTCCTATTTTATAGATTAGGACAGTGAGGTTTATCAATATGAAGTAACTTGCCCGGTTGGTAGATTTGAAATTCAAATGCATCTGATTTGACCTTATGTAGCTCTTGTTCTCAATCACCTTTTGTGATGCAGGCAGCCATTCAAGGAACACCTCCACCTGTGTGACTGAGATGTGTATGGAGACAGTAGCCTGTGACTCTGAAGGAGGCCAGCTGATTCTGCAGCTGAGGGCAAAGAGTAGAGAGATTTAGGGAGAAAGAGACAGCACGGGCTCTTTTCCAGGGTCCCAGTGAAGCCAGAGCTGCAATGGCTAGTGAGTTTGGATGACTCAGGAAGAGCCAGGCCTGAGGTACTAGGATGCAGAGAGGTAAGTAATAGGGTTAACTATAGGGCAATGTTGGTCTTGCTTTCTGTACTCGCTAATTCCCTGGAAAAGGAGGCCATGGAACATTTGATTTTATGACTTATTGTGGCCACTGTTGTGGCCTCATCTTTTGATACCTCGGGGGGTTTGGTTTATATTTGCTCCCATTGACAATTAGGAGCCCCACGTTCTATGGTAAAACCTGAAGTGCTCCTCACGTCTCTGTCTTGTTCATAAACATTTAGTTTGTAAAGTAGGTTCAAGAGGGAGTTCTTCAAAATACTCATCCCAGCTGTTGGTAACAACATTCCTTTGAAAAGGTTTGTGTGTGTGTGTGTGTGTGTGTGGTGTGTGTGGTGTGTGTGTGTGTTGGTTCAAGGAGGCAGTGAGGAAAACGATAGGAGTCTCTTCCACATAAGAGGTTCTTATTGGCCCCCAGTAACTTTGTTTAGGGAGTGAGTTGTCAATCTGGTGGGAAGTTGTTCTATCAAAACAAAACCAAAGACAAAAAACAAAACAAAACAGAGCTTGCTATACTTTAAGGAGAATTGCTTGATATTTTTCAGCTAGTGGTTTGCTACTGAGGAGCAGTCATATTTTACTGAATATTTTATTTCATTCTTTTGTCTTTCTATCCAAGAATTGCCTACATGATGCTAAATGTCTATTTGGAAATAAGTAGGATTTTTAGTTTCTATTTGCGTACCTGGCACCTAACTCCCAGATTGTGTGAAATAAAAGAACAGTTCTAATAAAAATTTGATGGAGTGGATAATGTTTTGATTTTTCTTTTTTTAAAAATTA
>NW_004624819.1:2520705-2547165 GCF_000247695.1 Heterocephalus glaber | reverse complement strand
AAAGAAAGAAGAAAAGAAAAGAAAAAAGGAGAGAAAAATATTTACAAAGAGTAGGGAAAAAAATTAGAGATAAGAGGAGCAAAAGAAAAGAAAAGAGAAAAAACAAAATAGTAAAACTAATTTTGGGAACAAAAAATAACCATGAAGATGAAGGGCCTCTTTCTGGGTATGTCTCTGCTGTCACAATAGACAACGTGGGTTGCAGTGTGCAGATGTAAGTCAATAAGTCTCAGCAAGCTAGTCGCAGACCCATGAGATTCAGGCAGATTTCTGGCTGCAAGTCCCAAGTTGAGCTCCCTGTCCTCCTGTAGGGTTGATCTCTGCAGAGCTGTATTGCAGGTTCCAGCTGCCCTTCCCCTGAAGATAGTCCCGGTCCTGATGGGAAGGAAGATGACTCCAACTTACCCAGTACAGTGGTCTGGTGGCCCGGTGTCCCCTGCGTCTCTGTAGTGTGGAACCAGGTGGCTGTACAGAGGAGCGGGGTGGGGGGTGGGGTGGGGGATGGTGGTGGTGGTGGGTGGGTGGTTTCCAGTGGCTTGGTGCGGTTCCGCGCGACTCGCTACGTTGCTACGGCGCCCACAGACCTGCCTGTCTGCAGCAGGCTGATTCGGCGCGTTGAGTGCAACTCGTGACATTGCTATGGCGTCCCTGTTTTGATTTTTCTTATGCCTTTAGACATAACTATACTTTTCTGGTGTATTTGATTATCCCTCCCCTCCAAATTGAATGTTTCATGTGAAGTGAACACGTATAACAGAAAGAATCTCCACTCTGAGGTGAAAAATGTCTCCTCACAACACTATCGTTATATTGCCACTCCCTCCCCGACACACCCACGTGTTCATCCCTGGCCAGTAAACAAGGCTTGTGCTACTTTCTTGACAGGCTGACCATCTTCCTAAAGCAAATATACTTTTTGTGGAGTTTCATAGACCTGTGTAATGCAAACCAGTGGAAAAAATTAAAGGCAGAGCTGGATTACACTTCATCAAGGTTCTGTTTTATGGAAAGGATCTTTCTTGATTTCCTTTCAATAAACTCAGAATTCCCCCTTTGTTCCTTCCTGTCTTTATGGACAAAAAGAAGTAACAGGGTCAAAGGAGGAAAATAATGCTGAATCCTTTGGAGACAAAAGGCTTGACAAAAAGCTTCCGGAAGTATTTTTTTCCCCCTCATTCAATTATTCTAAATTTCTCTTGGCAACAAACTGAGTTATACTTTCCACATTAGTGTTCAGCTAATGCCTCTTCAATGGAAGACATTAACAATTTATCATATTTTTCCAAGAGTTATTGGAGTCATCGGTAAGGTTTCCTTGTTCTCTTGGCATGCCCTGGTCTGCTTGCCGGCAGGGATGGGAGCTATGGGGCTGTTGTCATCCAACAGGAAAGTCAAGGGAGTGCAAATCTCTGCTCAGCTCCCCTGGGCCTGTCAGATCATCTAGTCCTGGGCCTCTCAGGGTGCTCTGTGCATCAGTCACTTGTGCTGCTTTCAAACTGCAGGTGCTGGGCTTTGGCCCTGAGTTCTGATTCAGGTTGGCTTGAGAGGGTGTCCAGGTATTGGACTATTTTAGAAGCTTTCAGGGGAATGTAATTTGCTTTCAGGGTTGAGAAGTCATCGTCTAGTATCACCTCAGAGGAAAGTCATTCAGCAGAAGCTACCAAGTGCTCTGCTGGCAGAATTGGGTCTGAAACTGAGCTGACCAAGTGCTTGATAGTGAGCACTTTCCATGCCTTGGAAGGCCTGTTTTCTTGTCTCAAGTGAACTGAACCCCAGGGCCATTACTTTTAATGTCCTGGGTTCATTTCTGTGACTAGATCTCAATGCTGTGTAGGCATCATGTGGATGGAACTAGAAGTAGAGCAGTCTATGACTCTGTCACAGGATTATGATAAACATCACAGTAGCTGACAGTCAATGAATGTCTTCTACATTTTCGGTCCTGAAAACTCTGTGAGGAAGTTGCCATGTAATCCGTAGTTTACAGACAGGTTAACTGAGGGAATTGGCTCCTGGTTCCTTTGCAGGCCTTGGCAGGTCTGGGTTGAGTCCATAAAAGTGGGCTCCTTAGCCTGTGTCATTACCTCTTAATCATTTTGCTGTTCTGGGGCTCACTCTGAGAGTGTGTGGTATTGAATGAATGGCAGCTGCACCCCAGTTTCAGCTCCAGGGGCCTAGTGCCAGGTGGCTCTTGTGCCCTTAGTTCCCAGTAATGAGGATTTCTGTGTGATGAGCGCTTGGGTCCTTGCTTCCCCTTCTGTCTTCTCCATAGTGGGCCAATTGGAAGGAGCCTGCCCTTGCTGAGAGCGTGAAGTGCTCCCCTTCTCCCAGTAACTTTGTTTCCTATGTCCTGTCTTTGTATAGTGTCCTTGTGGGGCACTATAATATTGTATGCCTTACTTTTGAGCACAGATTCTGTTTACCTTTCCATAGACATTTTAGCCACAAACCGTACCCTCCTGCGTAGACTTTTGACTTTTTCCCTGACCCTGTGAGTCTGGTTTGGCTTCCCATTTTCCCCCTTTCCCTGTCATTCCTTAGTCTGGACTTTTGTAGTGTTCCCTAACTTCTCTCATGATATCAGCAGCAACAGGAAAGGATTAATCATTTCGCTACTTTCATAGCAGATTCATTGGGAATGCTGGTTTCTCCTGTGAAATCAAGAAGCCAGTAGGTCAGCATACTCGGAAAAGCCTTTAAAATCCACATTTCTAGGTGGCATATAGAAACTAATATTCTGTTTAATTCTGTTTATTACAAGTTTTACAGAACAGTTTTTTCATAATTAGAAAATTCACATGATTGGTTAAATGAACCTTTCTAAAATAAAAATCGACAGCATAGATTTCTTAAGCAACAGAAACTAAACAAAAATTATTATAATCATTTTGTGATAAATAAGAAATTAATACTATAAATTCAGCTATGACTTGCAACTAGTTTTAGAATCATCTTGTACAAAACAACTGCTTAGTGTTTGTTAAACTGAATCCATTAAATGTCGTGAAATCTAGAAAGTAAACATTACCGACTAATTTTTATGGATTGAACCAAAACTATTTTTTTCTTGACAGACATGAGAATAACATTTAGTGACTACAGGTGATTGTTTCTCCTGCTTCTCAGTTTTCTAAATCTTTAATGGTTATACTCTAATCATATAAATTAAATATCAACAAACCTTTTAAATGTTCTTTCTACTATTACCTAATAACCAGTGCATAGTAGGAATCTGTAGCCCTGATTAGCATATATTTCCATGAACAAGCTAGAACCATTTCTTTAAAATAATGGTATCTTAAGACAGAACTTTAGATACAAACTTAATCACAACTGTTCACCCCTCAGCTTTTTATTTAAATTCATAAAGCGCCCAGCCAGGCTCCTATCGTAGTTCATTAGCTGGAAAGGCTCTCCTCCTCAGAGATCTATTTTGGCGTTAGGATTCTCCACTCCCCTACAAGTGCTAAAGCAACAGCTGCAGTTTAATTAATGTTTCTGCTGACAGTTCCAGCTGATGAACACTATTGAATTTCCCTATCGGTGTCCATGCTATCTGCATTACTTCAAGAAACACCATGGATCATAGCTGCTTTATTTTGCCTTACTTCACCATAGCTCACTCTCTCTCACATCACTTCCTTCAAGTTTTAATGATGCTGTTATTTACACCACATCCACATCTTCCAGGGAATAAAGTCCCAGTGGAACACATGTGTTCCTGGTGATGTATTGTGGTGGAATCTCACCAAAAGGAGCATGTGAAATGCTGAGCTCAACTGAAGAGAGGACAAGGGCTGAGAGGTGGGGAGGGGCCAGATGAAGGTCTCAGAAAGTAAAGAACTTTCTTCTTTTGAGAGGGCGATTAGAGAAAACTCAGAGTGTTTTTTCCCCACATAATATTAATGAAAGACCAGAATCCCACAATTTGATTTCTACTAGATTATATTATTATTTCCATTTCTGTTTCCAGACACTTTCATAGGAGTTGGACTTCCACAGTGCTGTCACTTACTGGGTGGGGCTGGAAAGGGCTTTGGGCTATGTGGGAGCAGGTGGTTTCAGAGAGGGGTCACCCAGTTGGCTCATCTTGGGACTGCGATCCGGCTGGGCTGGAAAGGGTCTGGGCTGGTGACTGGGGAGCTGGACAGGCAGAGCAGGGGTCCGAGCGGCTGGCCCGGTCATCCCGGTGGGCACCTTAGTGTCTTGGGTCCTCTGGCAGGCAGGTGGGCATGGCTGAGCTCTGACACAGTGCAAGCTTGTCAGCAGGAGAGGAAGGAGTGCAAGGAGGGACCCAAGCTGTGGAGAGGAGTGGTCCTGGAGACTGTGAGAAGCCAGAATTCAACAGTGAAGATGACGCTGAACCAGCACTGGGTGGGAGGCCTGTGTGCCTCTCCTGCTTCACATTCGGTATGCATACTGTAATATTTGTGGAGACTCCTGTGTCAGGCACCAAGCTAGGGAGTGGGATACAACAGTAAATAGCATCTACTCTCCAAGAGGTGTTGGCAGTTTCGGTGCTACACACCCAGTGAGGAAACGGTGCTATGGGAGCCAGAAGCTTGGACCGTACCCTCAGGGGACCAGCGAGGAGCCCAGAGATGGGACGAGGCTGAAGTGGTTCTTACTTTGGGGAAGGAGACTGCAGAACCTGAGGATGAGACAAGGCCTGACAAACAAGGTCTGAGGGAGAAATGAATGTGACCAAAAGGCTCAAGTAACCGATCTGTTGCAACAAGTTCATGTAGCTCCATAAAGGGGAACTAGTAAGCTGAACCTGTTCACTTACAAGATCATTTTAATGTTTTAAAAGTATTGTGGTGCAGATCTGATATATGCATATAGGTTCACCACACTTCAGTTTTCAGTGGCCCTAGCAAGGCAAGCAAATATGTGTCTTGTGGACTGGAAAATCCCTGACTCTTGCCATTCACTCTACTGAGTGCGCTTTCCAAACAGTGACTGCTCTCATGATGTCTAAAAAGGGGCAATAAATGCTTCCTATGAAAGTATTGACTTTGGGACTTTTACAAGTTTGTGCACTTTGAAAAAATACATATATTCAACATTCTCCTTCCAGTGCCTAAATGCTACTGAGGCAGTAAGCCTAACAGCAGGGAAATTTTGCAAGCCCAAGTTGGGAGTATTGTCTTACCACATACTAAAATGAATTTTGAAAGCGTACAGATTGAAACACTTTGTTATGGTATCAGAATCAGTTCACGTCAGATGAGGAGATCAAAGGAAAATAGTAGGAACTCCAGAAAGTGATACACCTATTATAAAGAAGTATTACAAAATAAACATTTTATAATCTATAATGAAACTATTGATTATTTAATGAGCAGAGTTGAAATAACTGAAAAAAATGAAATTTTGTTTCTATGTCATGTCAAAATACATATTAAATTTCTTTGTCATACCAAAATACATAGTAGATGGATCAGAAATATAAGAGAGGAAAAAAAAGAAAATGAAATACTCAAATATGTGTTTGTAGATAGATGGGTTGATGGAATGGGGAAGTTCTTTCTAAAAGCAAGATTTGGGTCAGGGATGTAGCTCGGTGGCGCTGCACCTGCCTGGCAATTGCAAGGTCCTGAGTTCAATCCCTGGTACTGAAAAAAAAAAAAAGCAAGATTTAAAAACAAACAAACAACAATCAAGTAAAACAAAAGAGACTAATATATTTGACTCTAAAAACTGAATAAAACTTACACAGAAAAACTAAAACAAAAGCCCAACAACCCACATGAACAAAGTTAAGCTCAAGCAAATTGTGACAAGAACAAAGATGCTTAACATGCAGAGCTCTTTAAATGAGTAAAGAAAAAAAACACAACAGAAAAATGGACAAATGACATAAATAATTTGCAAGAAACGTGAAAAAACTGTTTAACCTTACTGATAATTAAAAATCCAAATTAAAAGAAGATAATATTATTTCAACCAACACATTAACAAAGGACTCAGAAAACTCCCATGCCTGGTGTGGTGGGGAGCAAGGTGGTGGTGGGAAAATCACAGTCCAACAATATGCAGCAGAAGTTCTTACATAGTCAGAAGAAAAATGAGTGCACTTCCATTCTGAAAAGTAAAAGAGTCTGAATCACATGTGGTGTTTTTGAGAGTACATTGTTTTCTTTTCCTCCTATTGTTCTCAAATCTTGCCTATTGACTTCTAAAAATTTGGCAGAACTGGAGTCTTATTTTTTAAAAAGCTAGCACACTCCTTCCTCAGTGGCTTGGTAGGATTTCCTGGGAGGAAACTTGCTGGATTAGAGTTGATGAAAGAAGGTGCTGAGGCCATTCTGCCCATCTCTGAAGGGCAGGAAAGCTTGGAGGCAACTGATTTGTAATGTTAATATTGAAACATAAGCTGATGGGTGGAAGGCACACAGTTAGGACTGGGTCACAGGAGTGAAGGGCCAAGGGGACTCGGAGCAAGGCCCTCCTTGATTTGATCATTCCTTGTGCAAAATTGCCCAGGCATCTCAGGTTAAACTGAGCTGCTCAAGTTCAAGTTTTAAGCCATCTGCTCAATTTATGAATTACTCTGAAAAATATTCTTTCTTTATAACATTTGTAGATGCTGAGAGGTCATGGGCTCTGACTCCTTTATATAAGAGACTAGAGAGAGGCTGAGATACAGAAAGTCTTTCTCAAAGGCCTGTGGCTTGGAATTCCGGTATAGGAAGTGCACAGACAAGCCCCAGCATAGCACCACACACCCTCCCAGGACCCGGAGCTCTATCTGTCGGGTGTGTTCCAAAGATGCGCTGTGTAAGAGCTCACGGTTTTGGTCTTATTGTTCCTCTGGCACCATACGGGCCATCTATCCTGCTTGTTAGCCCAGGGCTGACCCAAGCCCTTGTTAGGGAGTGGAGTCCTGGGCGTGCTGTGGGCCATGTGGTTCCCAGCTGCTCGATGTGCTAAGAGCAGGTACATTTTGTGAACGCAGGGAGCATTGACACGAGGGACATCTCCGCCAAGACCTAGCAGGCACATTCTGCTGCTTTGGAAGAAGCCTCTTCTGCAGGTTTGTCCAGTCTGAAGCTAGCATGAAACACCTGAAGCCAAGGAGGCCTCTCAGATCACCTTTGCAGTTTTGTGTTGCAAATCATGTGCTGTGACGAATGGTGTGTTTGATCCCTTCAGTCCTTCTGAGTGTTCTTTGTCTTATACTGAACACAAGCAAACGAGCTCTTTCCTATTTTTCTCATACCCGCAGGTGAAGAGGAGGGAGCCCAGGTTTATGTCATTCTCTTAAGTACAAAGTCTGCATAATGGTGACAACTGTACGTTATCTCCAACTTCTATTTATTGATTGCCAGACCAAGTACAACCCTCCTTATCCGTAGTTTGCTCTCTGTGATTTCAGATGCCTGAGGTAAACTGTGGTCTAACACTATTAAATTTCATAAATGAGCAATTCATAAGTTTTAAATTGTGAGCCTTTCTGAGAAGTGTGGTGGAATCTTGAAACACCCAGCTTGGTCCTGTTGCGATGTGAATCATCCCTTTGTCCATTGTCTCCAAGGTATACAGGCTTTCTGCTCACTGAGCACTCAGGACCCATCTCAGCCATCAGTTTGCTGCAGAATCATAGGGCTTGGGTTCAAATGAACCTGATTCAGCAGTGGCCTTAAAGTGCAACAGTAGGGATGCAGGCAATTAGGATGTGTCAAAGAGAAGCCATAAAGTGCTTCCTTTATGTGTGTGTGTGTGTGTGTGTGTGTGAGAGAGAGAGAGAGAGAGAGAGAGGAATAAATTTGCATAATTTTATTACAGTATATTGTTGTACTTGTTTTATTTTATTATTTATTGTTACTAATCTTTTATTGTGCTTGATTTATAATTAAAGTTTATCATAGATATGTGTAGAAAAAAGCATAGTATATTTAGGGTTTGGTGTTATTGATGGTTCCATGTATTCAGTGGGGCTGTTGAATCCTATCCTTCCTTGGGTAAAGGAGCTACTTTACTTTAGCCAACAACATATTATTTAATGAGCTTGTCATGTAGTCCATCTATAGCCGCCACCTTTTTTCTCCATTAAGTTTATTGGTACATTTTAGGTATACAATACAGTTACATTCATCATTGGGATCTTGTACCATTACATGATGTATCTTGGTTCTTATTTTTTCCCCATTCCCCTGCCCTCCCTTCACCCCCTCCACCCTTCCCTATTTACAAATACTTTGTTTCCATTTTTTTCCTTTTCTCATATTTTTTCTTTTTCTTTCTTTCCTTTCCCCTACCCCTCCCACTTCCCCTACTCCTGTAGGCCTTTTCTTCCTATTTCACAATATCAATTATACATTTTGATCCTTATTTACACTTTTACTTTTTTACACCAGAGAAACTATTCAGTATTTACATGTGTGTGTTCTATTTATTTCACTTAAGAGTATGGCCTCAATGTGCATCTACTTAGCTATAAATGTCTCTAGTTTCTCATTCTTTATGGCTGAGTAGTACTCCAGTTTATTAAAAAACCACACCTTCTGTATCCAGTCTCCAGTTGATGGGCATTTGGGCTGTTTCCAAGTTTCAGCTGTTACAAACTGTGCCACTATAAACATGGGTGCACATATGTTGCTGTGGTATGATTCTTTTAATTCTTTTGGGAAGATACCCAGCAGGGGAATAGCTGGGTCAAATGGGACCTCTCGTCCTAGTTCTTTGAGGTATCTCCATACTGACTTCCACAGTGGTTGCACCAGTCTGCACTCCCACCAGCAATGGAGAAGGGTTCCTTTCTCCCCACACCCCTGCCAGCATTTGTTATTGGTTGATTTCTTGATAGCAGCCATTCTTTCTGGGGTGAGGTGGAATCTCAGCATTGTTTTCATTTGCATCTCTTGAATGATCAGTGATGTTGAATATTTTTTCATATGTTTATTTGTTGCTTTTACTTCTTTGTCTGAGAAATATCTATTCATTTCAGATGCCCATTTTTGAATTGGGTCTTTATATTTGGGGGGTCTGATTGTTTTTTAGCTCTTTACATATTCTAGATATTAGTCCTTTGCCTGAGGAACAGCTGGTAAAATTTTTTTCCCCCACATTGTAGGTTGTCTGTTAGCTCTGTTGGTGGTTTCTCTTGCAGTGGAGAAGCTTTTTAATAAGATGAGTTCCCAGTTGTTGATTCTTTGTGCTAGTTCCTGTGCTACGGAGGATTTGTTCATAAAGTCGTTTTCTATGCCAATGTCTTTGAGAGTTCTACCTACCTTATCTTCCAGCAAGTTTAGTGTTTCTGCTTTAATATTTAGATCTTTAATCCACTTTGATTTTAGTTTAGTGCATGGTGAAAGATGGGGTCTAGTTTTAATCTTTGACAGGTTGAAATCCAGTTTTTCCAACACCATTTATTAAAGAGGCTATCTTTCCTCCATTGAGGAAATCATCTTTGTTAAAGATGAGGTGGCTGAGTATGTCTGGAGTTGTTTCTGCATCTTCTAATTTATTCCATTGATCCTTGGGTCTGTTTCTTTGCCAGTACCATGCTGTTTTTATCACAGTGGCTTTATAATATAGTTTCAAGTTGGGGTTTGTGATACCCCCTGCCATGTCTCTGTTGCCTAGAATTGTTTTTGCTATTCTAGGTCTTTTCTGGTTCCAAATGAATTTTTGTTGTTTTCTCTAGTTCTGTGAAATATACTATTGGGACTTCAATTGGGATTGCATTGAATCTATATAGCAGTTTTGGAAGTATGGCCATTTTGACCATATTGGTTCTTCCTACCCAGGAACAGGGAATGTCTTTCCATTTTCTTATATCCTCTTTGATCTCTTTTTTCAGAGTGCTGTAGTTCTCAACGTAGAGATCTTTTGCTTCCTTCATTAGACTGATTCCTAGATATTTCATTTCTGGGGGGATCATAGCCTCCTCTTTTTAGCAGCTCATCCAGCAATATTCTCATGCCCAGCTTTTTGTTATGGCTCGTAGACTCAGGAGGCTTTGGGAACTCTGTTTTCCCCACTCCCTCTCCCTCTGGGTTTGGACCTCCTATGTGAACATCTTTTGCCTCCCCGACACAGGGCCCTTCCTGCTTAGGAGTTAGGCCCTTAGTCAGCTGTCCATGCATTTCTTGTTTTTCTTATCTCTTCTCTCTTTTCTGAATTCTCTTTCTGTCGTCTTTTCTGTTTCAGCCAATCTTAGAGCATCTTTCAGTGTTAATATAAATGAACACTACACAAATCAAATATTTGGTCCATACTTTTGGGAAATAATTGGTTTCATTTTACTTGATTTTATATCTTTTTGTATATTTTCTCATTTCACCTTGTGGTTTTGTGTTCCTGTATAATTAGAAGCTCTTGAAGGAAGAGCTAAGTTTCCTACAGCCAGAACAATGGCTAAACTAATACTCAATGAGTGTTTGATTCAGTTGAATTGCTTTTTCTGGGAGTGGTTGAGAACTGAGTGTTTTATTATTTTCATTTATTTATTTTGTGGTATTGAGGATTGAACCCCAGGGCATTGTGCATGCTAGGCAAGTGCTCTACCAGTGAGGTACATCCCAGTCCTTTTAAACTTTATTTTGAGATAAGACCTCTCTAAATTTCCCAGGCTGGCCTTGAACTTTCCATTCTCCTGCATCAGCCTCCTGAGTAGCTGGAATTACAGGCTTATATCATTGTACTTGGCCTAGGTATTTTAGAATATGATAGTTTTCCACCAAGCTTACCTGTAGAAAAAGACGGGGGGGGGGAGATTTTCATTAAAATATTTAACTTTTCTGGTTTTAATATCTATTGGTTCTTTGTCTTAATATTTTCATGAAGTATATACAAGCTATAGTAATTTTGTCAGTGGAAAGGGGGCAGGTTTGGGGCTTGGGCCTCCTGGCCAGGGCTATTCCTGGAAAACTTATATTACATTTATCCCTTCATAGAATAAACTCAGAGAAGCAGGCCAAGGTTGTCACTAATCACGCCTGTACACAGGTAAATACTGATCCAAGACTCCCAAACACAGACCTCAGAAAGAAACAGCATATTGTCCAGCTCAGTCTTTAGGCTGTAGTTTTAGTTTTTTTCTACAGCTATTCCAAATTTCCCCACCTTTCTTAAGTGATTTCTCCTATGAGAAGGAAGTGAAGGCAAGAGGATATAAGGACCTTTAAGGTGTCCAGCGGGGCGATTTTGGTTGCACTGAGGAGGCTGGGTGTCTGTGGGGCAGTGCTGACTGGGAGCCTTGGCCCAGAGCCTGGCAGGGTTTCCAGGGCCTGCTCCGTGGCAGTCTCCATGCCCTTCACCCCTGGTTCTCACACAATGGAAGTTACAGGATTGTGAATCTTACTGAGATCCCCTGTCACTAGCACCTTCACATTTGGAGTGATGGATTTTTTTTTCCCAGAAAATTCACATTAAGGATAGAAAGCACCTATGATCCAGTTCTTCCTTATGCCTTATATGACTTTTCCATTATTTTTCTTTGATGGTATTGTGGTGAACTCATTGCTGCCATTTTAATTAAGAAGATCAATGTTCTATTACTTTTTCATTACTAATGAAGAAGTTTCCCATTTAAAATATTCTATTGAATATTCAGTAACTTTTCATTTGGATTTGGCTTTCATTATTCATTTATTTGACATATTTTTAAAGACCTACCATGTTATTGTATCATTAATAGGCACTTTGGGAGGAACAAAGCAAATAATTCCTCCTCAGAGGTTGTTCATGAAGAAAAAAAGAACACTCGATCTCCTCAAATTTAACTAGTTTGAAAGTAGTCAGAGTTGAATTTCCTATCCAGACTTGACTGCTCTCCCAAGCCCACAATCTTCCCTCCAGAGTATGGACCTTAATTAGAAAGGTAGGAAAATATTGAAATAGGAACTGAGAAAAGAAAAGTAAAAATATTGCTAAGAGGCTTTGAGATTTAGAAATATAGAAAGATTTTTTTCAATCATTATGGGGCTTAAAATGGATTTTTGGAAGAGGTAAGATTTATGGCATAGTGTACATTATGTCCCTGTGACCAATATATGTGTTGTGGAGATAATTTGATCCTTTTAGTTCTTTAAATATTTCTTCTTAAATAAATCCATTCAGTCCATTAGCCATAGTTAATGTTTTTCCACTGGTCAGTACATGTCACAGCTAAAGACCAATGTAGATTAATGGGGAAGGAGAAAAAAATGAGTACCTTCATGAATTATTCTCTGTTCTCACTTTAGACAAGTTAATTTTTCTTAAATTATCAGGTTCTGTCTTAATCATAGGCCATTTGTGGTTATCAAGAAAATGTTGGTATGTTTGGCCATCATAGTCTTACATTTCACACTGAAAGCCAAATTCAATTAGGCCTATTATATCCTATCACAAAATGTTCAATATGGGAATCCAAAATTTAAAAAATGAATAATTCTTAGATTATAAAATACTTCTCTTAATGAATATTGAACTAAGACTTGAGAAAGACAATTCTATTACATTTGCACTCAAATCTATTTATATCAATAGGATGACTCTTATTTCCAGAGAAATCATATCTGAAATTAAGGAAAATTTAGTCTGGTTAGGCAATTCAAACTTCACTCTTAAAACAGTCAGAAAAAATAAAACACCACCCAAGATTATCTTTTGTCTAATAAACCCTGAGTTTGAAGGACTGATTATTTTACAATGGTGTGACCTACGGTATCTTTGGATTTTCTAGTACTATGAATGTAAGGAAGAGATAGTTTAGATTTTATAAAGACTGTTGTTTCTTTGATTCTAACAATTTAAAGCAACTTTATTTACTGTATTATAACTTCATCATTTTCTTCTCTTCCACATTTATGACATATGAAAATACTTTGTACATTAATTTTAAATTACCTTAATAAATTCTCCTTATGAAAAGTTATAACTTTACAGATCATACTGAAACAAGTGCCCTTTGATTATCTCCCTCTCCAATGTCCTCTTTCTTAGTGCTCTCTGTAGAAATAGTCACCATTAATAATGTAGTGTATATTCCTCTAGACTTTTCCATAGCATTGCCTATAGAAAGGATATATGTGTGTTTGTGTTTTAAAAAATTGATATTATTTCACTTAACAATATGGCTTAGACAGTTTTTCATGTCAGCACAAGTAGGTTCACTTCATTTTAAGAAATTGCAGCATGGTCTAGCATAGAAAGAATGAATGATTATTTATCCATTCTTATTTTCATGAATATTTAGGTTGTTTTGAATTTTTTACAGTTAACAAATAAGATTGCATTGGAGATCCTCGTGATTGCCTTTTTGGGCATACAGTTAAGTGGCTCTGGGGTAGATACAGTAGAATTTTAGAGTGGTGAGGTTTGCAAAGTTCTCTGCTTGTGTCTATATTTTCTCTAGTTGTGTAGGAATATAATCATTGAATTTGCATTTTCTCTATTAATGTGAAGTTGAGTACCAGTGTATTCAAATCTTGATCATTTGAAAAATTTTTTCTGTGAATGACCAGCTTATATTCTTGGCTCATTTTTTAAAAATTAGATTGTTTTCTTTCTTTAAATAACTTGTTGGTTCTAATCTTCTGTTAACTTAGGTTAGAGATCGTCTGTTACTTGTTTTTTCACTTTTCTGTGCTTTGGTCATTAGGATGTTTTAAGTTTTGATATAGTTAAATTCATCATTTTCTTTTATGCCTTTTGCTTTCTATGTATTATTTCAGACATCCTTCCTGGTTCCAAGGTTATACATATTCGCTTATGTTTTCTTCTAATAATTTCTTATCATCAAGGAAATTTAATCATTGATTATACTTTTGTGAGAGGCATAAAATAAAAAGCTATTTTTTCAAATAGCTAACTAGTTCTTTTTATTGATTTGAGATACTATACTGTTTTTTATTGATTTGAACTTGTACTTTATCATCTGTCATAAATATGCATTTTATATATGCATACACATATATATATATATAATTTTACTAAACATATTAGATTGATTCTATGATTATTTCCCATTTTACAGACAAGGAAACTGAAATATAGTGGGACAATATCTAGTTAAGAAGTAGTAATTTATCCAACAACATGTAGTTAAGAAGTAGTGGAACAAAAAATGAAATACTGGATGAAGATAGAGCCTGTAATTTTAATGACATTACATTCTGTAAAATTCCTATTTATAGGAATCTGTTTCTGGACTATTTGTTTCTTCAAAGTACTTATTTGTTGTTACATTACTATCTCATGGTTTTAATTACCACAGGCATCTAAATTGTGTTTCTATTAGGACAAATTTCTTGTCTTTTAGAAGAAGTGATTTTAGTTATCATTGTTTAACTAATCTTCTCTATAAACTTTAGAACTTCATGAAAAATTCTATTTGTATGTTGAATAATATTACATTGAAATAATACTTGTACTTTGAGAAAGAATCTACATTTAAAAAATATTGACGGTTTTAAGCTATGATGTTGTACATTTCTTATTCAAGACATTTTGGTTTTTTAGCTAAGTTTTATAATTTTTTCATAGAAGTGTTATTTCTATTAGTTTGATTTGTAAGAACATTCTTATTTTTGTTGTAATTGGGAAGGGATTTTCCTCCTACTTACATTTTTAAAAAATTGATGCCAAAGTGTAGAAAATTGTTGTTTTTTATCTTTCCATATTGTTGAACTCTCTTCTTGGTTAGTAGCTTTTCATTTGGTTACCTTGGATTTTCTAGATAGATCATGATGTCCTCCATAAATAATAGCAGTTTGTCTCTTATTTTTCAATGTTTATGCCACTTAATATGGTTTTATTCTGTTCCTTTTTTCTGGTGCATCCAGTCTAATGTTGAATAGTAACAGTGGCAGTGGGCATTCTTGTTCCTGATCTTAGATAATTCTTTCTAATAAGTACAATGTTCACTGTATTTGGGGTAGATATGCTTTCTCAAATTTAAAAAGTTTTTTGTTCTTGGTTTACACACACACACACACACACACAGACATTATATACAAATATATTTTTCTCCTAAGTCATTTGATTAAGTATGGAAATTACAATGATTGTTCACTATTAAAATCTATCTTTGCAGGGGCCGGGGATTTAACTCAGTGGTGCTGCGCCTGCCTCGAAAGTGCAAGGTCCTGAGTTTGATCCCCGGTACCACAAAAACAAACAAACAAACAATCTTTGCATTTCAGAAATAAAACTTACCAGATAATAATACATTATTCCTTTAAATAGTCCTTGATGAATTTAAATTTCTAATATTTTATTTAGCAATTTCCATCCATGTTTGTGAAGTTGGCTTAAGGTTTTCTTTCCTTATGCAGTCTTGTTTAAAATTTTTAGAAAGATTATGAAATATTTAAAAGATTTTTGTTTCTCGTAATTCTTACGCTTATTTGTTTAACATATGAATTTCTGTTTTTATAAAAGGTTGGAAGCATTAGGTACAAAATTTTGTGCTCTGACAATTTTTTTTCAGTGAGGAGGTTATATGTTTAAATACTGTTGTAAATTTTTTGTGCTATTGTTGAATTGATTTAATTTTCTTATATTTTTTGATGGTATAAAAATTATAAATTACATATTAGTTTTTCTAGTAGTTGTATTTCAGTTTATAGCACATATAACTAAATATTAATAACCAGAAATCAGTATTTCTCTACATTAATTGAACAAAGAAACAATCTTTATATTTTTCAATTTTACTTAAAGTATTCTCACCGATTTCCATTCTGTCTTATGTTGACATAATTTGGAACTTTAGTTCTATTTATTTATTTATTTATTTTGGTACCAAGGATCAAACTCAGGACCTTGTGCTTGCAAGGCAGGCTCAGTGACACTGAGCTAAATCCCTGGCCCTAGTTCTATTTATTATTATTTCTTTCAGCACTGGGGATTGAACCCAGGACTTTGTGTGAGCTAGGCAAGCACTCTGCCCCTGAGCTACATCATCAGCCCTCTACATGTTATCCCCAAAATCACTATCATTATTGTTTTAAAAGATTGATACTTATTTAGAATTAATAGTGTAATTTAATGGTTTTCTTGTTCACCATTGGTTCCAGAATGTTTTTATTGCTATATTCATTTGAATTTTGGCTGGTGTAATTATATCAAAGAGTTATTGTGGGAAATAAATTTTCCTGAGTTCTTCTGCTTCATACTTTGGTTAGGTGTAAAATTATATGTGTAATATGATTTTTTCTTCCTTTGATTTCATTCATATGTTATCAGGGAGATTCTGCAGACTTTTTTCTTTTTCTTTCCCAAAGAGTTTAGTATATGTTTCCTTTATTTTTGGTTTTCTGAAATACTAATACTGTATAACATCTATGTGTGGGTTGTCATTTTAATTTTTTTTGTGAGCACTTGGTTGGGCCTTAAATTGTGGCTAAACTAATGCGTATATCATCTTCCTTTCATTCTTTTAAACATTTCTTTTAGTAACTCTAATTAGATGGATTATTTTACACTTGAGTCTGCTTACATAATTCTTAACTTTTATTTTATTCTTTATATGCCTTCATTATTTTTTATTGCATTCTGGAAGATTTTTTGTTTAATGTTATAGTGTAACATTATTTTCTTTTTGTTTTGTCTTACACATGCAACATTCTATTAAAAACATCAAAAATTTAGTGGCTGTGCTTTCAAACTGATTATTTCCTATGAATTTAATATCTTCTCAATACAAGGTGTGACCATAAAATACAGTGAATATTTACATAAAAATTATTACAGTAAAGGACACACTCCCCCCCTCAAAACATTTCCTCTTACTTCGAACACACTTATCCCATTGTTCTTGTCACTTTCTGAAACTCTTCCAGAAGTCTTTTTTTATTTGTCTTTAGTTATGGTGTTGTGGCTGCTTCAATGTCCTGAATGGAATAAAAATGTTCACCTTTCATAGTCATTTTGAGTTTGGAGAAGAGCCAGAAGTGAATGCAGAATAGGTACTGGGCGTTTGATAAAATAATTGAAGAATGGATGCCTGAATGGAGTCTAGTGGTGAACTCTCACTATTTGTGTTTGGTACTGGAGACCATACTCGGAACTTTGTGTTTGCAAGGCAGGCAGTGGAACCACTGAGCTAAATTCCCAGCCCAAACTCTCACTATTTGATAAGCAGCTGTATTCACTCATCCATTCATTTGACAAATATTTATTGAGTACCTACCATATGCCAGGTCCTGCTTAGATACTTAGGATTTATCAGTAAATAGACAGTGTTACTCCTTGTGGAACTTACATACTGGGCATGAGGGCCATTGTAAATTATAAGAATAAGTAAGTAAATCATGGCACAAGTTTTAAGGTGATAAATGCTATGAAAAATAAAAAGTAAGGCAAAGTAAGAGGGATCAGGACTGTGGAGTATGGATAGGGAAATAAGGATTGTAATTTTAAATAAGGTGGTCATAACACACCTTTTATAGAGGGTAACATTTGAGTAAAGACTTGAAAGAGATCAGGAATAACGTTTGGGCAAGGAATGATCCATATGGAGGAACAGCTCAGATAGTCCTGAGCTAGGGCCATGCTTCCTGTTGGAAGAAATGGAGTCAGCAAAGAGGGAAGGGAGCTGTAGTAGAGAAGATGGGCAGGTCAAGTTGTCTTGTAGGCCATCCCAAGATTTTTGTTATTTATCAGAAAGTGTGGGGGCAGAGGTGGAATCTAATCTGCTTAGGTTATCCAAGAGAGTATCGCTTGTATGTTAGGGAGACATTGTGTATAGCAAGGGCAGAAACCAGCTGAACAGCCCATTGGAGGCTGTTTCAGTTTCAGGGTGGAAGATGATGGTGGATGGTCTAAGGTGGGAGCAATGGCAGTTGTGGAAAGGGGTCTGGATCTGTACGTGTTTTCTAAAAACAGCTAAGATTTCTGGATGAATTGGAAGTGACTGTGAGAGAAAGGGAGCAGTCAGAGCTTCTGCCTGGCAGCTAGAAGAATGGAGTCACCCTTCTGAAGGTGGGAAAAGCTACAGGGGGTGCAGTTCAAGATAAGGCAGAGATTGAGCTTTGACCATGTTGAGTTTGGGATGTCTATTAAACATAGGAGTGGAGAAATTAAATGGACTGCTGAATATGAAAGTGTAGATTTGGGAGAGCAATCCAGGATGGAAGTAGTGTTGCTGATAGGTAAGCAAATATATTTTCTGCTAATTAACTGCAAGTCTTTGTACATCAGAGGGTGCGAATTGGCTGGCCATGAGGTGGGGTAAAAATACTATTTTGTTCTTACGGGGACCCAGGAGATCTGTTTCTAAATGTTGGTTTGCAAACATTCAAAAAACCTTCAGGCATTAATTTTGGCTTTAAAAAAGGAAAAATTCCCACAGGCATGGATATTTAGTATGCAAACTGTTTCTGATTTTTTTGTTAATCTCAAATCAAGGCTCTGTTTGGACATATACCTGCTGGTATTATTTTCTTCCCAGCCCTGTAATATTTTTAGAAGTTAAACACAAATTACTGTACTTTAAATATATTTTATTTAGCATGTCAACATAATTTCTTCTTAGTCATAGGAAAGAAATTCTGGGTGCTAATTTGAAAGAATGAAATCATAAAATGTAAGTACTTAAGCATCAGGCCACTGGCTCATAAAAACAAGTTAATCAAAATCGTGGAGCTTTATAATCTTACAAGGATGACATCAGGGGTCTGATGTCTTGGATTCTTAAGGCCAGACGTGGAATAGTCCAGTATCTGAGCCAGAATAACCTCTGTAAAGCATAATATTTCCGTTTAAATATTTAGACATCATGATAGTTTTCCATGGTTTTAATTCATAAAATATGAGTTTTTTCAAAGCCACAGAAGTGCAGCAATTTTTTCAACTGTCCTTTTCATACCTTGCTTTTAACCCCTTTTAACTCCTAATGTGAACAATTCAACTAGCACCTTCTTTAGAAATGTGAACATTTGCATACATCTCTGAATAAGAAAATAATGTGATATGAAAAAAGTTTACAACTCAGGAGTTAGGGTTATGAAATCCAAGGAAATTAATGTGAATAAGATTAAATAACTTTATATAGTTTATTCTGGGTTGAATGACATTGTTTTGATAAGGCTTTTACAGATTTCTCTCTGCTAAAACTCTTTGGTTGTTTTCTTGGTAAAATGTATTATATTGGCCTGTGTTAAATGGGAGACCCTTATTTTATGATTCCCAGAACATGTTTCAGAGGAATCATGTGAGTTAACATAGGAAATGCATTCAGTCTGTTTATTTTCAGCTGATTTGCTAAGTTGAGTAATTCAAAGCTGTCTATGAAAAGAAAAGATATTTTGCTGTGTTTACACTTGAACATGACCAGCTAGTTATTTTTGTTTCTCTTTAGTGTCACCCCCACCATATATCCACACTTACCCCCTCATCCACACCCACACACTGTGACCAATTAAGTTAGAATAGAACAAGATAATTCAAGTATTTCGAGATTTAGTTGTCTTTCTGTGTATGGAATGCTGAGTGCCGCACAGTATCTCTGTCCCTGTTTTAATAAAATTATAATTTAGGCGTTAGAGTGTGAGCCTGAGTTGTACACGGAGAGCAGCAACTCTTAGATACTCTCACACGCCCAGGACAGGGTCCTGATGCAGACCCTTCTGCCCAGATTTTAAGGCCCTTTGCTTAGCGCCACACTTTCTCACCAATCCATTTTGTTTACTCTCTGACAGGAGCCAAATATTTCAACTTCACATTTTCCCCTCACAGTGTTCTCACTTTTTATTCCAGTACAACTGTGAAGATCTTAGGTAGAGATGAAGTCAAGTGACAGTGAAAAATAAATGAGCGGCCACAGGCTTTGAGCCCCACCCCTTCCTCAGACTCTCCTCCCATCTCCACCTACACTGCTCTTGCTGCTGAGGTCCTGGTGGGGGCAGAGAGAAGTGGAGAGGCTGCAAAGTGACTTCTTTGGACCAAGGGAAGGGTTGGGGCAGCTGGTATAGAATCATCCATCTTGCACCCCAGAGAGCTGTGGGGTCACAGGGGAGTAAGTAGACTGGGCCGTGTGCTTAGCTTGCATTTGAGAGAGAATTTTTTAAAGTTTAGAGTGAGGAAGAAAGGGGATTTTTTTTTGGAGCAGTTGCTATTTCTCTCGCTTTATCTGTGTATGTATTTCTATGCCTTATACACATAGATATGTGATTTAACTTATAAGATTTAGTAAGATACAGTCTTGCTTTTATTATATTATTTAATGCACATTAATTTTACAAATTAATGGGTTCACTGTGATATTGTCATCTATGGATGATGTTCTCGTATCATAATTTAATCATAGCCACCCTCCTCTTCCTCTCTGACCATCTCCTTTCTCCCTCCGTCTCCTGGCTCCCTTTCCCTACTCTAACAGTCCATCTTTAACTTTCAAGTCATCTTTAAAAAAACAAATTAGTGTCCACAGATGAGAGAAAACACAATACCTGTGTTTCTCAGTCTGGCTTATTGTGCTTAGCCTGAAGTCCTCCAGCTCCATCTATTTTCCTGCAAATGACAGATTTCACTCTTCATCGTGGCTGATTAATACTCTACTGTGTATTTATAACCATATTTTCTTTATTCATTAATCACCGATGGGCATGTAGGCTGATTGTGTATCCCGGTTATTGTCAATAGTGCTTCAGTAGACACGAGTGTAAGTCTGTCTTTTGTATGCTGACTTCATTTCCTCTGAATATATGTATGTACCCAAGAGATCATGTACTAGCCCTATTTTTAGCTTCTTGAGGAAATTCCACACTGTTTTCCATAGTGGCGGTACTGGTTTACATTCACACTAACAATGTATAAGGCTTTCTTTCTCTCTACATCCTTGCTAGCTCGCTCTTTTTTTCTTTCTTTCTTTCTTTCTTTCTTTCTTTCTTTCTTTCTTTCTTTCTTTTCTAGACATTCTGGAATCTCAGTATAATCTTGGTTTGCATTTTCTTAATGGCAAAGATGTTGAGCTTCTTCCCCATATCTTCCTCATATTAATTGGCCATTTGTACTTCCTTTTTTGAGAAGTATTTGTTTAGATGAGTTGTACATTTTGACTGGATTACTTGTTCTTTTGTGGTTGAATTTTTTGAGTTCTTTATATATTCTGGATCAGATGAATAACTAGCAAATATTTTCTCCCATTCATTCTTTATTTTTAATCTTACTTTTGATTAATTTTTATTTTCAGCAGGATTTATATTAAATGGTACATGTCAGGATGGGCAAACTAGTTGCTTATAATTAAGCCAGTATCACTTCTGTTTGACTGGTGACCCAGTCACCTTAACTGTGAAACTCTCTTCTGGGATTTTTTCCCCTCTATTTACAAAAACAGAAGCCACAGGGTTCAAACTTGGTGCTAGAGGGAGCCTCAGAACGTCACTGCAGCACAATACCTGGCACTCATTCCTGTTGATTGGTACATATTTAACATGTCACCTCTGACTGTTACATATCCAAAGATGGGGCCCTAAAGATAGGAGAAAGCAGAAAGAGCAGGTGCATGTGGGCTTCACAGGGAGGGGAAGAAAGGGAAATGTTGAAGGTGTGCAAACAAATGGTGCATAAAAAAGGAGACTTCAAAGTGTGGGAAGAGAGGACAGACACAGAGGACAGACACAGAGGATAGAGGAGGAAGGGAAGATCACTGCAGACAAGTCCTCGGACTGCTTCTGGACTGGCTGAGTCTTTGCAAGCCTCCACCCCACTTGAAAGCTCTTGTGGGTGCCTTTGAGAGGAGATTTCCTGCTGCTTGCTTGACCCTTCTGCCTTAGTGCTCTCTTCTGCTGAGCAGCTATATCCCACAAATACAGTTTACCCTTGTCGATGTGGTGCACAGTAAGAACTCCGGAATGTTTGTTTTCTACTATCTGTCTCCAAGCACCTCAGTACATGGAAACTAAAGAAATGAAATGAAATGAAATTTCTTTCTAAAGAAAGAAATGAAATACAAAAGAAATGAAATACATCCTTGAATCTGTTAGATGCAAGGATGAGTCTCTCACTACACTCCAGGTGGAATGGCCAAACTGCCATTCACAATAAAAACCTACCAGGTATGTGCTGTACAAATCTGTTATACAGAGAGGCAGACACTTGAGACTTCATTCCTGATGTGGAGTTGATTGCCACAGCACGGCAGTTCTAGCTGCTTTCTCTGAGAAGTCACTGCACTTTATGTCATCCCCTTTCATTGACTTCTATGGGAGAAAATGCCCCAGGGAAAATGTTGGAGTGAAAACTTCACTTCAAACTGCAGAACCATTCTGAAAAGTATGTTTGGCTTCTAATCTAAAGTACATTTTAGGACAATGTTTACAGCTCTCTAAGCCCTTTCTTTGCAGCAGAATTGTGTGGCACATTCTAGGGCAAACTGCCATTCACAATAGAAGTCTCATAGAGATGTGCTATACAAATCTGTAATGCAGAGAGGCAGATACTCGAGTGTCTACTGTTTTCCATTTATTTATTTTTTAAAATTAATTTTATCAGTACATTTTACGTATATAATATAGTAACATTCTTCATTGGAAATGTGCACCTTTACATAATCTCTCTTGGTTCTTATATTTCCCCCATTCCCCTGCCCTCCCTTCAGCCCCTCCACCCCTCCCTATTTACAAAGACTTTGTTTCCATTTTTTAATTTTCTCATATTAATTCCACTCCCTTCTTTCCTTTCTCCTACCCCTCCCACTTCCCCTTCCCCTTTGGCCCTTTTCTTTCTATTTCACATGATCTGTTATACTTTATAGTCCTTATTTACACTTTCAGTTTTTCACACTAGAGAAACTATTTGGTATTTACATGTGTGCCCTATTTATTTCACTTAAGAGTATCGCCTCAATGTGCATCTACTTAGCTATAAATGTCTCTAGTTTCTCATTCTTTATGGCTGAGTAGTACTCCATTTTATTAAAAAACCACATTTTCTTTATAGAGTTTCCAGTTCATGGGCAATTGGGCTGCTTCCAAGTTTTAGCTATTACAAATTGTGCTATGAACATGGGTGCACATATATCACTGTGATATGATTGTTTTAATTCTTTTGGGATGATACCAAGCAGGGGAATAGTTAGGTCAAATGGGACTTCCAGTCCTAGTTCATTGAGGTATCTCCATACTGATTTCCACAGTGTTTGCACCAGTCTACACTCCCATCAGCAATGGATCAGTGTTCCTCTCTCCCCACAGCCCCACCATCATTTGTTATTGGTTGATTTCATGATAGCAGCCATTCTTTCTGGGGTGAGGTGGAATCTCAGCATTGTTTTTGTTTGCGTCTCTCGAATGACCAATGATGCTGAACATTTTTTCTTGTATTTATTTGCTATTTCTACTTCTTTGTCTGAGAAATGTCTGTTCATTTCAGATGTCCATTTTTGGATTGCATCTTTAAGTTTGAGAGGTCTAATTTTTTTAAGTTCTTTATAGATTCTAGATAGTGGACCTTTGTCTGGGGAACAGCAGGTGAAAATTTTTTCCCACATTATGGGTTGTCTCTTCCTGGTGCTGGTGGTTTCTCTTGCTGTGCAGAAGCTTTTTAATAGGAAGAGATCCCACTTGTTGATTGTTTGTGCTAATACATGGGCAACTGAGGTTTTGTTCATAGAATCTTTTCCTGCACCAATGTCTTCAAGAGTCTGTTTCTTTGCCAGTACTATGCTGTTCTTATCACAGTAACTTTGTAGTATAGTTTCAAGTTGGGGTTTGTGGTACTCCTTGCCTTATCTCTGTTGCCTAGAATTACTTTTGCTATTCTAGGTCTCTTCTGATTCCAAATGAATTTTTGGATTGTTTTCTCAAGGCCTGTGAAGTATGCTGCTGGGATTTCAATTGGGATTGCATTGAATCGATATAGCAGTTTTGGAAGTTTGGACATTTTCACTATGTTGATTCTTTCAACCCAGGAGCAAGGGATGTCTCTCCAGTTTCTGATAGTGTCTTCAATCTCTCTTTTCAGAGTGCTATAGTTCTCAGAGAAGAGGTCTTTGATTTCTTTTGTTAAGTTGATTCCTACATATTTCATTTCTTTTCGATGCTATTTTGAAAGGAATTGTTGGCCCTATTTCTGTCTCAGTCAGTCTGTTGTTCACGTACAGGAAAGCTATGGATTTTTGTGTGTTGACCTTGTATCCAGCTACTCTACTGAATTTGTTTATTAAGTTTAGAAGACTTTTGGTGGAGTTCTTGGGGTCTTCTATATAGAGTAGCATGTCATCTGCAAATAATGACAATTTGACTTCTTCATTTCCTATCATTATTCCTTTTATTTCTTTCTCTTATCTAATTCCCGTGGCTAATGTTTCCAAAACTGTATTGAAGAGGAGTGGTGATAGTGGACATCCTTGTCTTGTTCCTGATTTTAGTGTGAAGGATTTCAGTTTTTGACCATTTAGTATGATATTGGCTGTTGGTTTTTCATAGATGGCTTTTATCAGATTGAGGTAGAGACCATGTATTTCAATTTCCTGTAGGTTTTTTTTTTATCATAAATGCATGTTGGATTTTGTCAAATGCTTTTTCTGCATCAATTGAAATGATGATATAGTTTTTATCCTTGACTCTATTGATATAGTGTATTACATTGATTGATTTGCATATGTTGAACCATCCCTGTATCCCTGGGATAAATCCCACTTGGTTAGGGTGTATGATCCTCTTGATGATGTTTTACATTCTATTTGCCAGTATCTTAGGAAGGATGTTTGCATCTATGTTCAACAGTGAGATTGGCCTATAGTTCTCTTTTTCAGTTGGGTCTTTCTCTGCTTTGGGGACCAAGGTGATGCTTGCTTCCAGGAATGAATTTGGGAGTATTGCTTCCCTTTCAATTTCTCTTTTTTTATTCCCTTTCAATTTCATTGAAGAGTTTCAACAGTAGTGGCAGTAGTACCTCTCTAAACGTCTTGTAGAATTCAGCAGTGTGGCCATCAGGACCCGGGCTCTTCTTAGTTGGTAAGTTTTTAATTACGTTTTCAATTTTATTGATTGATATTGGGTTGTTTAGAATTTTTAGGTCTTCTTCGTTCAACTTTGGTAATTCATACATATCTAGGAATCTGTCCATTTCTTCTGTGTTTTCCATCTTCTTGGTATATAGGTTCTCGAAGTAGGTATTGACGATCCTCTGGATTTCTGCTGGGTCCATTGTAATGTCATCCTTTTCATTCCTAATTGTGTGGAATTGGGCATTTTCTTTCCTTTTTTGATAAGTTTGGCTAAGGGTTTGTCAATTTTGTTTATTCTTTCGAAGAACCAACTCTTGGCTTCATTAAGTTTGTGTATTAAGCTTTTTAATTTCATTGATTTCTGCTCTGGTCTTTATAATTTTCCTCCCTTGTTTGAGCTTTGGGTTTGTCCTGCTCACCTTTTTCTAGAAGCTTGAGGTTCAGCATCAGGTTGTTTAATTGGGCTTGCTCTGTTTTCCTCATATGAGTATTTACTGCTATGAATTTCCCTTGTAAGACTGCTTTCATTGTGTCCCATAGATTCCAATATGTTGTATTGCCATTGTGATTTAATTGTAGGAACTGTCTAATTTCTTCTTTAGTTTCCTCTGTGATTCATTGGTTATTCAGAAGTGTGTTGTTCAATTTCTATGTGTTTATGAAATTCTTGTGGTTTCTTTTCCTATTGACCTCCAATTTCATCACACTGTTGTCTGATAATATACAGGGGACAATTTCAATTCCTTTGCACTTACTTAAACATGTTCTATGAGCGATTATGTGGTCTATTTTGGAGAATGACCTGTGTGCAGCTGAAAAGAATTTGTATTCTGATTTTGTGGGTTGGAACACTCTGTTAACATCTTTTAAGTTCATTTGTGCAAGAGTTTGATTGAGTTCTAATATTTTGTTGCTTATTTTTTGGCTAGTTGATCTATCTATTTGTGACAGTGGGGTAGTGAGGTCCCCCACTACTATTGTATTAGTGCTTATTTGTTTTTTATGTCCATTATTATTTGTTTTATATACTTGGGGGCACTAGTGTTTGGTGCATAGATATTTATGATTGTCATCTCTTCCTCTTGGATTGTTCCCTTTACAAGGATGTAGTGTCCTTCTTCGTCTGTCTTAATCAGCATTGGTTTGAAATCCACTTGATCTGCCAAGAAGATAGCTACTCCTGCTTTTTTTCATGTTCCTGTCACATAGAGTATTGTTTTCCACCCTTTAACTTTGAGCCTGTGAGTTTCTTTTTGAAATAAGTGTGTTTCTTGTATGTAGGATATTGTTGGATTTTGCTTCCTGACCCTTTGTGCCAGTCTATTTCTTTTGATTGGTGAGTTGAGACCATCAACATTGATGGTTATAATTGATACATATTGACTTATCCTTGTCATGACTTTTTCTTTTTTGTTGGATTCTCCCCTTTGCTTTAATTTTTTGTCACACCCAATGGATTCATTCTTCTGGGGTTCCTGTGGTTGTGATCCTCATTGTCTTTTCCTAGGATATTGTCTAAAATTTTTTGGAGTGCTGGTTTGGTATTCATGAAGTTTCTCAGGTGCTCT
>NW_004624819.1:2485282-2518562 GCF_000247695.1 Heterocephalus glaber | reverse complement strand
AATTTTAAGACTTCTTCTAAAGCTACAGTAATCAAGGCAGTGTTGGTGTAAGGAAAGACATATAGATCATTTGAATAAAACCTCTCTAGATTTATTAATCATGTCTTGAACTATGGCCACAATCTCTACTGTTATCTGAGAAATTATTTCTGGTTTCATTTTTGCCAGGTCCTCTTTTGTTGCCAGTTCAAGGAGCTCAGGTGGTTGAATATCAGATTGTTCCATCTCATTTCCCTTTGGGATTGCTTTATGTGATCTGGGAGTCTGGTTTTGAGATTTGTTCAAGTGTCTTCTCATTTCAATGGCGTGGAGGGGGAGGTGTGTGCTGCTCGCACCTGTGCGGCTCACCTCCTCCCCACTGGGGGCATTGGTACTGTGGCCCAGAAAGTTCACCTCCTCTGCACTGGGGGCAGCTGTGCTCCGGGGCGCTGGGGGGGGGCGTGGTTTAGTGGCCTGGAAGGTTCACCAAGAGTCTACTGTTTTACTTTAATGCTGGAATGGAGCTGATTGCCACACTGGGGCAGTTCTAGCTGCTTTCTCTGAGAAGTGACTGCACTTTATATCATCCCCTTAGATTGACTTCTAAGGGAGAGATGGCCCCAGTAAAGTTTCTTGAATGACATGACAATCAGGACGAACTCCTTAACTGGCTCTGTGCCTTGAGAATAATGGACTTAGTTTTTCTCTTTATTCCCTGAAGACTTAGAAATATATTTACTATGTTATATTGAGTGAAAAAACACCTACCATCCCACCTGAAACGTATATGTAAACATAATTTTGGGCAAAGGAAAAATTCTGTGTCCAAGCCAAAAAACTATTCTGTGGTATCATGAGAGGCAGTGAAAAATAGACTCTTAGCCCAACTTGCTTGATCTCAAATTCTAGTAGGTCAGTATTTTATGTTATTTAACTTTTCTGTGCCTCAGACATGTGATCTGAAAAATGAACATGATAGTGATAGTATTTTATGTTATGTCTGACAGTGATGCAAGATGATTCAGATCAATGGCTAGCACACAGTCAGGCTACATGTGTTAGCTATTGTTATTATTACATATTTTTGTGAAATGAAGGTCTTTATACCCTATATTTTAGAAGTAAGAGAGGCCAGATTTCTTAGAGTCAGATTTGATGACGTGATTTGTTCAAAGATGAAAAGACAGAGAGAAGTCCATTGAGGTTATTGCAGTAGACTCCACATGAGTTATATACTCAACATCTTGGCCCCAGAAAAAGCCAGAAGTATTAAATATTTCTTCATAAATCAGCTTGTTTGGGTCAGTTATGTTTTATCACTACTGTGTCTTATCTCTCTTATAAACAAATCATGTCCACCAAAGCCAGAAAAAGCTAGCAAGCAATCTACTTCAGTGTATTTCTTCAGCAACACTCAAAAGAGTTCAGACTGTTTCAGTGTCTTTGGCCATATTACATTGGTTTTCTTCTAAGATTAGTTGCACAAAACTGCATAATTAGGACTGGGACTCACATTGAAATTTCAAAATAAAAGAGGAAGTTCCATTCCCAACCTGAGGATTAAATCAAGCCTCAGCTGAAATATCAAGGTAGTTAATTTGCAAACTAATTTCTTGATTCTGAATTCTCACCTACAGAAATTATTTTATATCTTATATTATTCTTAGATAAAATTCAGCTATCCATTTTAGGACATGATAGTTTCCTCCCTGCCCCAAACAGTATGTTAATGTGTATAAAATGACCTTAAGTCATGACATGTGTCTAAGAGCTTAGTTTTGTTGCAGTGGCCAGAAGGTGACTTTCTCCTAAGGTGCTACTGTGATCTGGGAAGATTTTCTTCACCCTTTGTATATTCGCTGAGAGGTAGCAGTGATGTTCTGATGGCTGTAGTTAGCTCCTGAGGAAGGCTGCAGTTACAGAGACCATACCAGGTGTTTAATGTGCTCCAACCAAAGAATCCTAAGACATGAGCCACCATTCAGGGCCAGGTGGATTTTCTGTTGAATGTAGGGAAACAGCTAATGACAGCAGGACCCTGGGGACTCTTAGTCATGGGATCATTGCTACTTCTGTCAGCTATGATGGAGACTAAGTGCTTTCCCAAAGAAACTGAAAATTAGAGGCAGCAGTCAGTAGAATTTCCTTTCTCCAAGTCACATTTGATTTGAATTACTTATGATAACTTACTCGAAGGGATTAACGTAAATATTTGGGAAAGCGGGCTCCCAGGAAACACATAAGGGCCTTCAAAATTTTGAAAATTATCTTATAATTCTCTTGGGAACACAGTGTGGATAAGCTAAATATTAAGAGTCAGGAACTATTTGAGAATTGGAAAGACTGCAAATGAAATGCATCCCTGTTAAATTGGTGGATTAAAAACAAAAGGCAATGGCAAATTATGTGTCCATAATGAAATGTGGACATTAGTATAAAAGCAATGGCAGAATGGATGTTCCAAGAGGATATTACAAAGCAGTTTGTTCAGAGATTTGCTATACCTGATCTAGTAAGGGCAGTGTTAATGGTAAAGCCTTGTTTCTTCTAAAAAGTATATGATGACTGAATGATAGGGGGAAAAGGGCAAACTCAGTATCTCCCTAATAGGGTATGCCCTTTAGAAATTCATTTTTATGTTTCATGTAAAAATTCTTTTAGTAGGATGAGCATCTTCTTAGTTAGATAATGTGGTGAAAGCAATTATTCCCATTTAGGCCAGTCCTACCAGAAGTTCATATTAGTAACTAATAACACACAGAATGAATATTTTTTAAAACTACATTTTAAAAAGTCAGCTTCTAAGTTAAGAAAATATTTCAGTAACCAGTGGCAGGGAATCATCGCTGACACTCACAGAAGAGAAGCAATAAAAATCAGTCTGTTAAAATAAAACCAAGCAGGATCAGAGACTGGGTATGGTGTCATTCGATTCTGAGGTCATCAGATGATCTTGGCCAGCTCTTCACTTAGATGAGCTATGCTGCTTGCTTTGGGGCCTCCGAGCAAACCTTATGTGGCAAGAATTGACGTAGGAACACATTTTCAGTTCACCACTCTGTGTTATTTCAGAGGCCTCTGACATTGGCCACCCTCAGACAATCTGTAGTAGGTTTCATCAATGCTTTCATTTTCCTTTTGTAATACTTAATAACTTCTTTGAGTGATTTGTATTTAAGCAATTTCCCCACATCCCGGAACAGTGAGATCCTTAAAAAAACAAACCAAAAGACTCCAATAATTCATCTTTATAGGTCAAAGAAAAAAGTGAGAGGAAGAGGGAATAGAATTCATTTCATAATCAGAATTCATTTCCAGCCAGTGTTTCTCACTCTTCCCTTCTTTCCATTCCTAAAAATAAAAGTAGGGGTAAGAGAAAAGATTTGGAAAAATACTTGAACAAAAATTTTTACCCCAAACCCTACACCTTCTTTCTCCTCAGAGGCCACTCAGAGGCTTGATTGACGTTCTCTGTTGGAGAAGTCTGAAGGGACCCTCTCTTGGAAGCTTAAGTGTATCTGCTTTAGTAGGTTATGTTTCCAGACCACACAGAAATGGAACCCGTTTTCTGGATTTGCCTCCATGGTGACCAACTTTAAAAGTAATTAGTTGTGAAGCTCAGAGCAAACCACTTTAACTCCCCCAGGCCTTCAGTTTTTCTCTGATAAGTGGAAGAGGGCAGGGCTGGGGAGAGGGAGCTATAGTAGTAGTGTGTACTCAGCATGCATGAAGCCATAGGGTTCAATCTCCACCACAAAAAGGAAATGTGTATATGTGTTCAGGGACCAACTTATACATTCTCAAAGGTGGTTCTAGATTTCTTGGTTTTTTTTTGGTACTGGGGATCAAACTCAGGACCTCGTACTTGTGAGGCAGGCAGTGGAACCACTGAGCTAAATCCCCGGCCCTGATTTCTTAATTTCAATGTTATTGACAATTTGAGCTGAATATTTTTGTTGAGGTGGGCTGCCATAGGCATTGCAGGATGTTGAATGGCATTCCTGGTCTCCACTCATGAGATGCAGCCACATGTTCCCTAGTTTTGACACTTAGAGTCTCTGGATAGTGCCAAATGTCCACAAGGAATAGGTTGAAGGATGAAATAAAGGATACCTGATTAAATTTGTATATTAGATAAGGAATGGATTTTTTTATAAGTATGTTAGAAATATTTTAATGATGGCATACTAAAAACATATCTGTTCTTTTAAGTTTGGTTGATTTTGCATTCATAGAAATAGCTAGTCTAAAAAATAATGTTTTTCAATGTGGTTAGGATGTAGATGTCATACAGTGACCACTCTTTTTAGCCACTGCTGATTTCCCTCTGGGGAGACTAAATGTGCACTGAGGGCGTTGATAAAACAGGTGACAATGAAAGCCAGACATCGTTAGCATTAGATATTTTAAAAACATGCCAGTGCAGTTGACACTGGGGAAGTTAGAACTTTGTTGAGCTTAATGTGAATGCCATATGGAAGTAGGATGAAGGATAATCTTTACAGTAGCACTCTGTCCTGATTTTAGGACTTGTTACACCCTGTGGGCCATAACAGAAAGTAAAGAGATAGCCCTGGGTAGCTTACTCCCCGCTTTCTTCTCTGAGCTCCTGAGAATTCATAAATGAAGAGTTCTGTAATGAAGTATGCATGTGGGTAAAGGGATGATCAAAGGAAATAAAAACAGTAGGTTCACATCTTTTTATCATGCCAAACTTTTTTTTCCCCATTAACTTTATTGGTACATTTTAGGTCTAAAATACAGTTACATTCATCATTGGGATCTTGCAACCATTACATGAGTCTCTTGGTTCTTTTTTTTTCCCCTTCCCTTGCCCTCCTTTCACCCCCTCCACCCTTCCCTATTTGCAAAGATCTTGTTTCCATTTTTTTCCTCTTCTCATATTTTTTCCTTTCCCTTTTTTCCCTTCCCCTACCCCTCCCAATTCCCCTGTTCTTTTAGACCATTTCTTCCTGTTACACAATATCAGTTATACATTTTTTAAATTTCAATACTAAGATCTAGGAGACATTACCACAGATTTTACAGAATTTAAAAGGATATAGAAAGCATATTACAAAAATCGTTTTTGAAATAAATTTGACAACTTCTAAGAAGTACCTTGGAAGACAAATTAATGAAACTAACTCTGGAGGAAATATAAAATTTGAATAGCACCTATTAAAGAAAGTATATTCCTAGCTTGAAAACTTACCTATATGACAACAGCAGGCTCATAAACATTTTAACTGATAAATTATATCAAACCATTAAAGCAGAAAAAAGAAGGAACTCTTCCCCTCTCATCTTAGGAAATCAACATTGTGCTAATCCTAAAACTGGATAAAGATAATAGAAGAAAAAAGTATGAACCTAGATAGAAATTTGTTTAACAAAACAAACTATTAGAAGTGAGATCTGGCAGGATGTAGAAAGTGGTTTTGTTATAGGAATGGTAGTGTTGGTTCAGCATTGGAATATCCACCCCCAAAAGTCATCATTTAAACAGAGGAAAGGCAAAAGCCATATGATCCTGTCACTAGTTGGAGAAAAAGTATTGGACTAAATTCTACAGCTGTTCATGGTAAAAGCTATCAGGAGACTAGAAGTAGAACAGAATCTTCTCAACAGAGTAAAGACATGTACTTCATACTTACAGCAAGAACACCTTATATGAATGGAGAAGATACAATGCTTTCTCCTTAAGGTGGGGAACAAGGGCAGATATACTTACTCTTTATCTGTCCATTAAACTTTGAAACCTAGTCCCCACCAAAATAGTCTGGCAATAAAATGACACAACTAGGATAGGATTGGCATATCGTGCCAAACTTGACATGTTGCTTTTTAAAAATTGGGTCATACTCACTTGTCTGATTTAGGATCTGGCATTTTCTTCATGGGATTTCCTGTCTTCATGAGAGTAAGGCATGTGAAAACTCAACATGAAGATGAGGGAATCTTGAGGATGTTGAAGCTGGTAAAATATAGCAATGATAACTATAATCCTGAAGTGCTCATATGTACTAGAGAACAACAACAAAATCCCTATGTTATCAGTATTACCAGTAAAGTTTTTTTCCCCTCAATGCTTACTATGGGCCAAGCAGCATAAAATTGTTCCTTTCTTTTGCAAACTTCCAAATGTTTTAGAAAGAGAATGCAGGCAGACAGGGAGAAAGTGGTGAAGAAAATGTCAGAGAAGGAATGAATTTTTCCAAAATAAGAATGTCTGTGGGACATAGTTGATATTGAAAACTTATTTGTCCTTCATCTGTGATTCGGAATTAACCAAGCAGAATTAACCTGTGTGAAATGCCATGTAAGTGTATGCTAAAATAGAGTATTCACACATTTAACGTTGTGGGAGTTTCAAGGACATACTGTTTCTGGCCGTCTCAAGCTCAGCAATACTCACATTTTGGGCTGGATACATCTTTCCTGAGGGAGACTCTTCTGTGCATTGTAGGATATTTAGTAGCATCTCTGGCTTCTAACCATAGATGTCATACTAACCCCTACCCCTTTGTAGCAATCAGAAATGTTTCAGACTTTGCCAAATGTTCTCATGGGAAGGAAAATCTCAGTGGTTGAGAACTGCTTCTCTATTAGGGTGTGAGAGACTTCTCAAAAGAGGTTCCATTTGAACAGGGCCTGGGAGGACTGGTGAGATTTCCAAAGAAAGAGGTAATGATGGCCAAGAGCACCTTAGCTGAGGGAGATCACACACACAGAAAAGTGGTAGGCTGGTTTAGGGCAGTGATGGTGAAACTTTTAGAGCTTTCAATGATCACAAACAGCTGGTTGTGGTACATGTGCCATAGGTTCACCACCCCTAGGTTAGGGTGTAGTGGGCAGATGAGTTTAATGATATTGTTACTGTTCATACAGGAAACAGGATTAGAAAGTTCTTTAAGAAATAGAACATATTTTATGATTCTGCCTGTGTCCACAGTCATGTGCCTTATAATGTTTCAATTCACACCTGCAATGATGATGGTCCCACAGGGCTGAAAAATTGCTCAGCAATGTTGTAGTGCAGTGATTTAGCCCAACACATTGCTCACCTTTGCTGGCATAAAGAAACCTACTGGGCTGGGGATTTAGCTCAGTGGTTCTGCCGCCTGCTTCGAAAGCATAAGGTTCAATCCCCAGTACCCCCCCACAAAAAAACCCTACAAAAAACAATAAACCTACTGTGCTGCCAGTTGTATAAAAGTCTAACATATCCAATTATGTACAGTGTCCACAGTAGTACTTGACAATGGTAACAAGTGTCTGTGTTATTGATTTGTTTGTTATACTATTTTTCATTTTAAAATATACACCTATTATAAAACATTAATTTCTTGACAATCTATTATGTTATACTTGCAGGGGATCTCATATATCTTGTGTTTTCTGTGTCTTTTTATTGCATCAAAAAGGTTTAAGTGAGGGACCATCGAGGTTTGTGTAACTATGCTCTAATGTCAGCACAGCAAAGAATTTGCCTAAGAACACATTTCTCAAGACATGGCTCTGCTGTTATGTGATGCACGGCTGTGCTGTCTTGACCTCAGGGACTGTTCGGTAATTAATAGTTGATATGATTGGAAGGTAAATGTGCCAAGCTGAGAAAGCCTTTCTGGTGGGCAACTGAGAAACCTTGAAGGTTTGTGGGGCAAAGGAATGACATAACCATGAGAAAGTCAAGCTGTTCTGAGTCCAGTTTTCTCATCAGTGAGATAAACGAATTGACATTCAGAATAGGAATAGCAGTGACCTTTAAAAAATCTTTTTGCTTCACAATTTACAAAGCCCTTGGCCTGCATTTTCTAACTTGATTGCCCCACCATCCAATATCAATTGCATAAGACTTTAAAATTATTTTTCTTCCCAACTAGCACCACTCCTTGGACCTCGCAATGAGAAATAAGCTTTGAATATATGTCATGCAACAAAAAAGGGAAAAAGAAAACCTCTAGAATTCTATTTTTTCAGCCTTTACGATGTAATGCCAGCAGCAGGCTGGGCGGCTGTTTACCTCACAGCAAAGACGCTTGAGTGACAGTCTGTCCCTGGCAGGGAGGGGCGTTGGAGCCTGGGCCCCTTTCTATGTCTGGAATCTGGCTTGAAAGCATTTCCTTTTGTTCTTCAGATGAATAAGTGGCACCGTATAAGTGTTTAAAAAGCTGTCTGTCACTTCAATTTGGCATTGTCCCCTCTACAATCTCTTGAAAGTCTGTTTGTGGTGCCAGAGTATTAGTCTTTGACCACTGTGTTCTTTCCATTCCCAAGGAGGCCAGACTTTTTTCAAATGCTGCCCCCTCCAGGTGCTTTTCTATTTACCACAGTGGTCCTCATAGAGGACTAGTCCTGTAGAGAAGTGCATAATTCTGGGCATCATGAGGTCTTCTCCCCTCTACCTCTAAACCAATGTCTCTTGTTTTCTGGGATTCTCAATGCATGACCGATGTAAGGATGGAGATAAGAAATTAATTGATCCAATAAAAAAGGACTAGGAGTGACTAGGAGAAAACTCATCTGTGGCTCAAGATGGCCTCTACTAATTAAGAACAGTGGCAAGCAGAAGATTGTCAGAGTGTTCCAGATCTGATCATCGAGAAGCAGGCCTGATATAGAAATGTTTGGATTTGAAATTGAGAGTAGTAGTAGTACCACCTTTAAAAATCTGTTTGCTTCACAATTTGCATAGCACCTTGTCTGTGTTTCTTTGTAAGACAAGACATTGAGCTTCCTGGAATCCAATTGAACTTCTTGAGTTGAGTCCAAAACTTTAGTTAGGGGCATTCCAAACAGTTGTTCTTTTTTATTTTTTTTATTACTGCTCATGGTAGATAGAATGGCTCCCCAAAGATACCTACACTTGCATCCCTGGCTCTAGAGAATGTGTTATATCACATGACATAATAGACTTTGCCGATGTGATTAAGGTTATGAACCTAAAATGAGAAGATTCTTCTGCATCATCTAGGTGGGTCCGATCTAACCCAGTGCATCCTTAAAAGCAGAGAATTTCCTGATCTCAAGGCAATGGAGAGGTGGGAAAAGAAGTCAGAGTGCCCTGTTGCTGGTGTTGAGATGTAGGGTCATGGATGAGCATCCAGGGAGGCTTCCAGGAGGGAAGAGCCTCTGGCAGACACTCAGCAAAGCACAGGGATCTCCGTCTTACAACTACAAGCACCTGACTTCTGCTGACAACCTGAAGGAGGCTGGGTGCTGATCCTGTCCCAACAAGGAGCACAGACCTGGACACCTGGAGTTCATCCTGTGAAACTCTGAATGCAAAGGCCAACAGACCCACACTGCTCCCGAACTTCTGACCTACGGAGGTTGTGAGATAAAAAGTGGATGTTGTTTTAAGCCATGAAACTTATGATAATTTGTTATGGCCGCAGCAGAAGCTAGTACAGGGTTTGTCATTGTTTCTGTCTTCACTACTGTCACCATCACTGTCATAATTTATTGTGGATTTGCATCACATATGACATACCACCAAATATCAGGCTCTGCTACTAGACTTTAAGCCATCAATGACATGGATTTATTTTTCTTTCTTTTAAAATTTTTACCTATATTTCCCTATATATCTCAAACAGTGGCTAGCACACACTATGTGCTCAGTACATATTTCTTAGAGTGACTGAATAGGGGTACAAAGAATTTTCAGCATGATCTCTTTCTTTAGTGGAGTTCAGAACTTCAGTTGGGGCATCAAAATATCAATGCAAAAAAACCCCAAAATAACACAAAATAATTTAAGTGCCAAATGAGAGTTACAGACAATACATGCTTCAGATTCCTGGGGTGATACAGCTTGTAGTGAACTGGAGATATACTTCATAGAAGATATGGGCTTTTGGGTAAGAAGATGGCTATGACTGAAGCAAATCAAAGGGCAGAGGACAAAAGAAAGAGAGACGACAGCCCCTGAAAACTCTGCACAAGGTCATTCCATATGACCATCTGGGTGTGGACTAGGCTTGGCCTGAATGTGGTGGTTAAGACATCAGCACCGCTTGCCTTTTTGGGAATTATAGGGTACATTTTACAGTACATAACATTTTCCAGGGTTTAATTCACCAGTGCTTTTATTCTTCTGCATCTTCCTCTTATAAAAATATGACACTTTCATATGGAATGGTGTCATATCTTACCTTTTAAAAATAAAGTTTAATGCAAGAGTAATACATGTTCACTATAGACTATTTGGGAAAAAAATTAAAAAGATAAGGAAAAACTTATACACACTTTCACTGCCCATAAGTAACTGCTGAATAGTTTATTTTCCAAATCTTTACTTTTCCAATAACTTAGATATTATATTAACAAAAGTAGCATTATATTAAAGGTAGTTTTATATCTGATTTTTATGTCCTGTGCAAATTTCCAATAAATGAGTAACTTATGTAATGATCCCTTCATTTTGGTCATCTGAATTGTTTCCAAGGTGGTAGAATTTGGAATCCAAACCTGTAATTAAGAATTTAGTAAAATTCCTTGTCAATAAATTTCTCATTACATTTCTTATTACATCTGAAGGATAAAGTCCCAGGAGATCTGATTATTTGATCCAAAATTTTAAGACTGTGTGTATAGTTTTTTTTGCAGAAAGAAAAGAAGGAATTTCTTTTATGAAATACCTCATACTAATTGACATTTCTATGAATTGTGATACGGTGCTTCTCTCACCATACCCTTTCCAGCCTTTACTTTTGTAACACATTGTTAATGATAATTTACTGGAAATTTCACTGATTTTTCTAAATTCACTTTTTTTTTTTTGGTACTGGGGATTGAACTCAGGTCCTTGTGCTTGCGCAGCAGGCAGCGTAACCACTGAGCTAAATCTCCAGCCCCTAAATTCACTTTTTTATATGGATGAGATTACACATATATTTTCATGTTAGAGTAGAAATTTATCTTCTTTGTGAGTCACCTATTGATATCCTTTGCCTATTTTTCTACATTAGTGCTTTATATCAATTTATAAGACCAAATATATAGTATAATTATTGATATTTTTATTATTAGATTAATGATTAATCATCAGTTTGTCAATGTTTATCAGTACATAGTACTTACAAATGAGAAACTGCTCCACTTTGTAGCTTGCCTTTGGATTTTGTTTGTAATGTTTATTCAGATCAGCATTTCCAAGCACTTCCTGAGCCTGCACACATGGCTGGAGTTTGCAAAATTGTCCTGGAATCTGTGACCACCTCTCCCTGCCACACACTTCATCCCTGATGCCCCAACATGGAGCAAGTGTCCACTGCCATTTGAACTTATATCACTTCCAAAATGATAAAAATTAATTATATTACTTATATCAACTAATTCTTGACTTTAAGAATTATTCTAGAAATATTCTGTGTTAGTTCATTAAGCCCACTGATAAATTTTCTTTTACAAAAATCAGATATATCAACTTAGTACACAGAAATATGTGCATTTTAACCTAGAATAATAATAGTTTAAAATGGCTATTGTATTATTCTGAGTAAAATTTCAAATTTCATTCATTATTTTTGAGGGGGTCATAAACACTCATAACTTTAGAGATTAAATTAGATGTAAACTGGGAGTAAATATCTCAGAATTATTGCCACAGCAATCAAATAAGCATTGGTACTTTTCCAATTTATTTTATGCACTGTTCTACTCTTGTTCTTTGATCAACTTTGTGTTTAGTCAGACTACTTAGCATTATTTATTTATTTATTAGTGCTGGGGATTAAACATGGGCTTTCATATGTGAAGCACGTACTCTACACTCAGCTGAGCTCCCAGTCCTGGGCATTTATTTTAAGTGGATTTATTTGCTCTCTCATTTATATAGTAGTAACACACAATCGTGTCTCACTTCAGAAGAATAGGGAGCAGAAACAAACAGATATTCTTGTGAATAGGACCTCTGATCTGTAAGTAGAGGCGGCTTGAGTGACAGATTAAGGATCCTGAGAATATATTCAGGCTCAGCAGCCAAAGGCTGCAACATAATTTAGTGAGCTAGGGGGAAACAAAATTCATGCAGTAGATTTACCAGCCAGGTTAATGTAAATTTCATTAATTTGAAAGTTCAAATACAAACAGAAATTTCAAACTTATTTAGTGTCTGATATACTATCTTTGAGGCAGAAGTACATGGACTTTCTCCCTCCTATATGTGGAAGGTATTACACTATTTGCAGAGAGTCTTTCTCTGTAGGAATAGTTTGATACTATAATTTAAAATTTTTTTCTATTTGAAAAATGCCCATGAAGAATCCTAAGGAATTTCTGTCTTCCATATTGACACCTCCTTTGATTTCAAGAGCTCAGTCTTTAAAGAATAGGAAAAGAGGCCTGACTTGCATTTGGAGGGCATGTAGGTGTGTGTAGGTTTTGTTTTTGTTTTTTGGGGTTTTTTTGGCACCGGGGATCGAACTCGGAACCTTGCGCTTGTGAAGCAGGTGCCGGAACCACTGAGTTAAATCCCCAGCCCTGTGTAGGTTTTTAAACAGTTTTTGTCTAAGACGATGACTTGCTGCATATAGCTTCGTTTGAGACATTCAGCTGAGAGGACTCTGCAGAGCCAGTGGACCACACTTAAAAAAATAATAATCTTTACAAAGTTTCCTTTATCAAAACATGGTGCATCTGAAATGCAAAAATAACTTCTGCGCCTTCTAATCTTCATTATTAGCTTTCAGAATTTGCTCTTTATTCCCTAGACAAATAGATGACAAATAGATGCCATTTTTCATTCTATCCTGTGAATATTTAAAACATTTTCAGCTCTGAAAGTAAATGTCATATCTAAAAACCTACTTAGAGAGAGCACTGATCTTCTCTACTCTTCAAACTGCCATTAGAATCTCAAGCCCCCACCACACAGTTTCCTTAGGTGACCCTGACATCATCCAAAGTTCCTCTGGGATTTGAAAAATCGGCTCTTGGCTCAAGTTAACATGTGTGGTGAGGTACAGTTTTCATTGAGAATCCTTCCTTGCCAATGAAAAACCAAGGAAGAAGACAAATGTATGTTGTAACTGATTTTTGGAGAATTCAGTTTTAAACTTTATTACTAGTGTTTCTCAAAGGAAAAGAAAATAATTCTTTAAAGGAAATCTAGAAAAGATATTTTAAAAAATGTTTATAGCCATTTTCTACCTTTTCTCCTAGCTCCATTTAGACCTTGTTTTAGCTGAAAATGTGTATAGACTCTGAAAACACTCAAATTTATAGGCTTCTTCTTACCAACGTTGTGCCATAGCAATTTCTCTTTTGGTCTTGACTAAAAACCTCCTCTGAATAACATGCTACATTTTTGGGGTAATGGTCTCCTCCTGAGGTTTGGTGACTTCAGTTTATGTGACACCAGTGTTAACCAAGGAAATGAATATTGAATATTTAAAAGCCAAAGTAAAGGTATTTTAAATAACTGGGCAGATTTTTGGCACCAGAGTTTTAGAAGCAACTGGCCCAATTAGCCAGTCCAAGAAATGTGCCAGGTTGGGCATGAAGACTGACTCCCCGAATTATAGAAGTGGTAGAACGTTGTGCACCAGTTTACCTTTGCAGGACGTCACCTTTGGCTCCAGTGCAGCAAAAGATTCATCATCTTCCCAGGTGACACTGGGGCAAAGCAAGGTTTAGTGTCCTTTTATTGCCAGGGAGAGATTGATGGTTATGGGAAGAAACTATGCAAAAGTTGGCAGTTCTAGTTTCGTTGAGCTTTCAGATTTGTCCAAGTGAAAGTCAAAGGGTGTGTTCCCCCGGTAAACCAAATGTTTACCGCAAAAGAAGCCACCATGAATGTGAAACCACGGAGGTGTGGAGTGCATTAATGGGGAGCTGCCATTGTACAAGCTGCAGTCTCTGTGAATGACTGGGCCATGCAGTTAGCTCATTGGGTTTTGGGCCAAATATGCAAGAGGGAGATTTCACTAGGATGGGCTGTGGCTACGTCCGCAGCACTTGGTTGGTAAGAAACACAGTTACAACACTGTAGAAAATTTGGGCTTCACCTCGTTTAGTATAAAATTTTGTCATATTTTGTAATGACTGCAGCTGCAGACACTACCTCTCCATGGTGGTTAGCAGAGTACATGCCTTTAGCTGTGACGAGGAGGATCTGAATAGTGAATAGAACAAGGGAGGGATTTGTACTCATAAGAATATAACTATATCAATAATTTTAGAAAATAAAAAATGAAAATTTTGTGATTTTTGAAAATTGGGTAATTAAAACTAAAAAATTGTAACTTTTATCTCTGTAATCTGATGTCTGATTATATATTTATAAATCAGTTTTCAAAATGGTCTGTTGTATGGTCACTCTAAGTTTTATAACAAATATACTAGAATATTTTGAAATTGTGGGATTCAGCAAAATAATAATCTCATGAAATTGATGGGATCCAGATAGTTTGTTGCTAGTAGAAATCAAATACAAACAGATGGGCTGTCCCAAGGAGTAAACAAAGAAAAAATGTATTGAAAAGAAAAAATGTGTAAAAATGTATCGGGGCCGGGGATTTAGCTCAGTGGTTCTGCCGCCTGCCTCACAAGCGCAAGGACCAGAGTTCGATCCCCGGTACCCAAAACAAAAAAATGTATTGTTAATTAGTTTATAGTGGTGGCAGGAATAATGTTACAACTTTGCAGAATGGAAGATACAAATATATAGCATGTAGGAAATCAGTGGGCCCATTTATTCAATATTTAAAAAATACTCAGTTGCCTACAGTGTGCTAGGCACTGTACTGGGTACTAGGAGCAAAAGAATTTAAGAACATGGTTCCTGTGTTCTACAAGTGCACACATAGGCAAATAAGCGTGACAGCTGCCACATTTCTATGTGAACAATGTCCAGGGAGAGCGAAGAAAGAAGCAGAGAATTTTCCTAAGGAGATGGGGCAGGGAAAGCCATGCTTGAGTGGAGATGTACAGGAAGAGTAGGGAGAACAGTGGAAGAAGAAAGGCAGTCTCCAGAAGCCTCGAGAAGGCATGGGTGTTTGGGGCACCGTTGGGCACGGGTTGAGCACTAGGTTCTTAGAGGGGAAGAGTGGGATCTGTAGGAGGTGAGAGCTTGACGGGTCTGGGCCGTGTATGACTGTGGAGGTGATTTGGGTAACAGCAAAGGACTTAAGAATTTGGAGCAGAGGATGGACACAAAAGCACCGCGTTAAAGACAGTGCTCCGAGACCCCTGCCAGATGTGTGTGGGGTCTGCACTGGGGGAAGAGGGGTGACACAGGAGCAGGAGGGGAGGAGATAGAAGCAGGGGGACAACAGGCTGCACAGGCATCTCCCCTTCATCTCCAGCAGTTCCATTCACATCCTGTCTCAGCCTCCCGTATGATGCAGGGCAAGTCAGCAAAACACCCTTACTCTGATTCTCTTTAATCAGTTGCAAGTGTTGAGGCGACACTGGTAACATTGACATCATTGTATGTAAAACTCTCAATTAAACTCCAGAAGGTTGGCAAATTATTTTAATTTTCTGAAATTGTGTTGCAAATAGCATTGTTGGGTTAGAATGTACACATTTTTTCTCTACAAATATATGTACTTTGAACGTGAAAAGTCAAATTTAACTTTAAAACACATCATTTAGAATGTGAACAAATCTGTGACAGTCACACTCCAGAGCAAGTCCGCTTAATAAAGCCATGTAATTAACAGGTGAAAGGTGTGGCTGAGGAAACAAGCTAGTGAGTGATATGTGACAGGGTTCTGGAACACCCTGAAAGGGCTGGGACTCCAATGACAGCAACTCCCCTGGGGTCCCAGGAGGGATCCTTTGGAGGAGAAGTAAGCTCAGCATGTGCTCTCCATTAACGTGGTTGTTTGTTTAGCAAGAATAATCTGTGGTAGACTGTGTACCCAGCAAGTATGATAAGTAGAATCAAAGCTGTCCAAAGTCAAGTGTCAATAGCTGGTTCAACCAGAAGTGGAGAATATGAGAACCAGAGACACTCAAGGAGCACTGCTTTTCACTGGCTGCATCTCCTTTAGGAATCCCACACCTTTGTAGTATCAGCTGAGCAAAGTGTATCTGAAAGTTGATGGCAAATAGTTGACTTATGAATGGGACCAGTGTTGAATTTGGAAGACTCAGCATGCTAATTTTGACTCATATTGGATTGACCATCGTTCAATCATGTCTGTCATGTAACATAATTTGCCTTTATTGTTATTACACTGTTTGCTAAGCACTTTCTACATGCAAGTGCTATGCTAAGTCATCCCTTATTATTTTGTAAGTTACCAATGTATTTGTTTTCCATAAAAATTAAAGAAAATTGGTAGATTTTTGAACGCACTTAAAAATATTATTTCTTTGATACATTCTACTGAAAATGGATTGATACTAATGCATTGGCATAAATATTTATATTTTCTTACTGATTATTGTTTTACTTTAATGATTTTATAAAGACCTTTAAATAGTCCATTTGTTTTTTTTTTTAACAGTCCAGTGGGGGAATACAATTTCTAAAAAAAACAATCTATGGGTTAACTTTTTCCCTTTTCATTTAACAGATATTTCAGGAGCAAAATAAAATCTAAAATTTTGCTCTACTCTTCATTTTTCATTTGCCTTAGACATTGGAGAAATAAGTTCAAAAATCATTTTTGCATTGAAGAAGTTTTCCACTTTCACTCCAAGTTTTGCATTGTGAACCAAAATTGTAGAGTTATTGTACTGTTAACTCCTAACGCTTTCTCCCTTTCTTTTTTGTTTCCTCTCTAATGTTGAAAGGCTGGACCTGTGAGAGCTGGTTGGTTCTGCACCCATTACCAGGGGTGTTGAAGGCTCAGGAAGCTCTGCTCCCCAGAATCTCTGGCTCAGGACCCTGGCTGTGTTCTGGCATGGATGTATGTGAATATGTGTTTGGAGAAAGCAGGAGAAGGAAATGAAGTTGAAGCAGGGAGGCAGTTTCACTCATATCACACCCATATCTAAGGAGAAGTCAGTCGAGGCAAAGGCCAGAGTAACAAATTGGGGTGAGGTCCCCAGTGCCCTCACCTATTTGGTCTCATGCAGTCATGTGATTGTTCATCATAAGAAGCCAATCTTACCTGCTGTTCCACTTTGTAGGTAGGTCACAGCATTTTCTGTTGCAAAGTACATGGCTTTTATAGTACAACTGTTGTTTAGTATCTTCAGTAAGCTCATCCAAATGAAAATTCTCACCTACAACTTCTCCTTCACTTCCTGCACTATCATAGCCAAGGCAGTAAACATAGTTGATTTGCTATCAAGGTTGGAGGAGATAGATGGAATCCTGAATTACTGGGTTCTTAGGACTTAATTGACTCAGGGAGAAGCATATAAAAAAATCAGCTCATATCTTGGGTGCAAATTTGCTTTTCATTTTTATATTTGCCACGATGTATTTTGAAGGTTACTGTGAAATAATTTTAGATTTATAAAAAGATACCAAAAGAATCCATTATATATTTTCAAGATTTCTTTTTTTAAAATGCTAAAGTTATTTCCTTATCTTGTGTATACAATCTACTCAATGCTATTATTATTATTATTACTTTATTAAATCCAAACTCCTAAGATACTTCTCTGTTGGCAAGAAAGAGAGGCCATCATAGTAATAAACTATAGACACAAAAATGCATGTATTTTCCTTTTAACTCAGATGAGGTAGAATAACCATAGTACTCTGAATGCACTAGGTGTTCCAGAAATATTTATTAACTGGCTTATGGACCACAATAGGAAAGATTTGCTGCTATGTCTTCCTTTGTAAATTGAGAGTTACTTCTTAGCAATGGCTTACTTTGTATTTCACTGTTAAGAAAAACTTACCATGCATTAATTCAAATGTGTGGTCCCTATGACCTAGAATTTTACTTTAGCAGGAGTCCCAGTGATCTTTTTCCTTTTAAGTGCATTGCTGGGGATCAGACCCAGGGCCTCACACCTGTCAAATGTACAGTATACCATTAAGCTTCACCCTGAACCCCTGATGAACTTTTAAAGTTTTCCCTAGGCCCTAGGATATTGCACGTTCATATTGATTCATATTAATAATATAGAACAATGAGATTTGTTTTGGTATATTCCTCCATATATTATGTATTTTGATCATTTTCAATCCTGTTACCCTTTTCTGCTTTTTTCTCCTTCCTCCCCTGAACTGCTTCCTTGTCTCTAAAACTCTACCTTGTAGTTAAAAAAAAAATTTATTAGTACATGCTTGTAATACATGATGATTGCTTTTTCTGTGGGTATTTGCCACATGTACACAACACATCTTACTTCATTTTTATGTCCCTTTTCCTCATGCCCTTACTCCCTCTCAGGCAGTTTTCTGTAGAACATTATACTTAAGGCTAGCGTTGGCCTCAATATTTCAGAATTCTTTTCAGTATCCTACATAAATGGATCATCCATTTATTTATTTAGCTCCTATCAAACCTGAGCTGCTTGACTCATTCCAAGGGGTGAATATATTCCATTTATTCTATAGTGTTAAGAGCAGCTTACTTTTTAGTCCTGTATCTGCCCTTCCTCATCGTTTTAAGGCTTCTGTTTGTGTTTGCATATTGAAACTATTGTTTTGTGTATTGAGAGAGAGAGAGAGAGAGAGAGAGAGAGAGAGAGAAACATGGGTTTACACCTTCCAGTCCTGATCATATTTGTTACTACACACTTTTCCTTTTCTCAGAGCTTTCAGCAACTTAGATTTCCTCCTGTCAACTGCGTACAGGGCCGGGTTGTCCTCATGTAGGACCTCTGTGTTGCCACGCAGAGGAGAATTCAGAGCTTCAGGGACATTCAGTAGAAGCTACCTAGGGAGAATGTGAGATTGGCAGATAAACTGGTCAGCAGCCTATGCTAGTTATTAACCTTGTAGTCACCTTGTGACTTTCCTGACTTTTCTGCAATTTCTGGGAAATCTCAAAAATTCTCCATCATCCTATTGAAGAGCCAAGAGCTTCTCCTAGGTCCATTCTAGTGGGGGCATTATGATTCTGAGCACTGTTGAGAAATCAGACCACATAGTTTACATTCTTCGATCTATTTCAGCCAGAAATAGGGTCACCTTTTCTAGGAGATCAAGTACAATATGTCCATTGTATTTTCCCATGCCTTGCCTTTTTAGTTTTCCTTAGCCCAATTCAAATTTACACAAAGATGTATTGCTTGTGCACTGTGTTTACGTCCTGTGCTAATTGTTATAGGAGTTACAAAAGTGAGTTAGACAGTTTTTGCCCTCAAGCAGTTTCTGATCTTGAAGGATGAAAGAACTGGTAAGGTACAGCAAAGCTGTAATATGCAGACAAAAATAACTGTAACTTGTTTCCATTTTTATACTTGAGTTAAATTTATTTTAAGCTTTCTAATCAGATCCTTGCAAAATAAAGGAGGGTAAAAGAGAATACCAAACTTTCCAAGCTGAATATACTCATGAGTTGCTGTTGAATAGGCTTGCCTTGAAGTATGAAGTCCAGATGTGAATTTATACCATAGTCCAGTGAAGGACAAAAACATAGTACTATACCTTTTATACCTCTACTATTTATGCACATCCTATGATGAAGCTTTGCCCTGCCCCAAAGGATCCACTAAAAGGCATGCAAATAAGCCCAGCTGGAAGAAGCATGTTCTGGAATTTGTAACATTGTCTTTCACTTGCCACTGTGCCACAATAATGGCGTGTAGCAGAGATGGCAGGAATGTCACAGTGCAACGTGGTTATGACAGCCATGACACACAGGGACGATTGCTACATTTTTCTTTTTAACAAATTAATGAATGAAACTTCATAGCTTGCCATTTGAAATAGACAACAGTTCATGGTTTTCCTCCTTAGATATAGAAACAGAGGAAAAGCAAGTAGTAAGTTAACTTCTGTGGAATGCCCAGATAGTCCCCTTGCCAGCATTACCGATGACTAATCCTTTGTTTTGACAACAGTACTTCCCTGGATCAAATGTGTTCTCCACAAACCATGAGAAATCTGACCAGTGAGCCCCCTTGGCTTCCTCCTCTGAGATGTGGCGGGAGTGTTCAAGGTCACCATTTATTTGCACACATCTCTGACATACTTTCTTTGGACCGTGTTTGAGGCCATTCCCTGGCATGAGCAGGGAGAAATGTATCCATACATCAGCGAAACACCAAAGGCCCAGGCTTTCCCACGAGGTGCCTCTGGCCAGAGGGCTGCAGACATGAGGAGTCAGGGAGGGCAAGAGAGCCAGTACCCGTGCTTTACTGCTAATGAAATTAAGAAAAGCAAAAGGAAAACACTGACTTCAGCTCTGCTCTCTTAACAGAGGCCATTCGTTTTAAGTTTGTCCATACATACTCACTTATTTTTCCCTAGCTTGTTGTCATATACTGAAAAAACAATATTTCCTTCTGATTTCCCTGTCCTTCTGCATGCTTTTCTCTGTCACTCTGAAGCAGCCGACTGGTGGGACTGCAAAGGCCCATCAGAGTGCGCTTTCCCTTGCCCAGGGGGTAGAGCATTGAGTGAAAGTTTCAGCAAGGATGCCAGGTTGACCTGCGGTCTGTCTTTCCATGCACTGTCTTCGTAATACTTAGGAGTGCAGGAGAATTTCTCCAATATGATTCCGTTTGCATGGGAAAGTCAGAGCAGGGAGCTGAGGACAGGGGAGCCACGTGGGCCCTCTCTGTGGTGACTGTGCTCATCCCTTCTGTTCTCCATGAAGTCACGTTGATGGGTACACACACTATGGAAATCTGCAAATAAAACCCATCAAGGCTTTTCTTTTCTTTTTTTTTTCTTAAATTCTTTTATTGGTACATTTTAGGTATACAATACATTTACATTTATCATTGGGTGCTTGTACCTGTACATGATGTATCTTGGTTCTTATTTTTCCCCCATTACCTGTGTGCCCTTTACCCCTAAACCCTTCCCTATTTACATACTTTGTTTTTCCATTTTTTTTTCTTTTCTCATAATTTTTCCTTTCCATTCTTTCCTTTACCCATCTCCTCCCACCACCCCTACCCCTTTGGACCTTTTCCTATTTCAAAGTATCAATTATTAGTTATTAATCCTTTTAATCCTTATTTACACTCTCATTTTCTCACACTAGAGAAACTATTCAGTATTTACACATGTCTCTTATTTATTTCACTTAAGAATATGGCCTCAGTATGTATCCATTTAGCTATAAACGTCTCTAGTTTCTCATTCTTTATGGCTGAGCAGTACTCCATTTTATAAAGAAACTACATCTTCTTTATCCAGTTTCCAGTTGATGGACACTTGGGCTGTTTCCAAGCTTTCATCAAGGTTTTTCTTTTCTTTTTCTGGGGAGCTGGCTTACTGTTGAATTACTGCCCTTTGCCTTCTGAAACTCTACCTAGAGAATTTCTGCCAGTGGCTTGCACTTCTGACAATACAAGGTGACAACACAGAATGAAATAGGAGGATGAGTTTGCTCCACCTGTGTCATCATCAAATGACATAAGACTTTCTTAGTCCCAGAATAGTCCTGAGCAACCCTTTAAAGCTCTACCAAGTAAATGATATGATGAAAGTGTATTTTCTAAACAAATGCAGCTTTAAGACCATTGATGATCTCTTGTTCCAATTTTCTACCAGCTTATTCTCACTAGGTCTCCTATGCCCAGCAGACACTTGGGAGCTGCTCCATTTCCTGACTTTGAGACCTCCGCAGTCACGCTAGGAGTTTTTTCAGCAGTTACTTCTGTAACTCTTACCATTTCTGTGGCTTCTGAGCTTCAACCCTGGCCCCAGTGTTGCCTTTGATGTATGAAAAGTTCAAGAGCACTATAGGCTGAACCCAGAAGCTGCTGTATCTTCTGGAAATTCCCTTTGTTGGTGCCTTGATAGCATCTTGGAAGCTTCAGTTAAAACAAGAGAGGCCACTTGGCGGAAGGGACAGGGAAATGTAGGAAAGTCTCTTGGTAGCTGCATCAGCACTACATTTGGGAGCACAGTTGGCTGTTTTCCCCCCTCAAAGATTTCTAGAACTTGCTGTGTGAAGTCTTTGAGTAGAGTTTTTGAGGCCACATTTACTTTGGGTTACGCTATTCCAGGGACCTTATTTTAAGTTCTCATTCTGTGAAACAGCAGAGGCACAAAAATGTGGAATCTGGTGTTGAATCAGACATGACTCTACTAAATCCCAACAATAAATTCATTCATTTTCCAAAACAAATAAAATGTGAAGAACCTCTAATGACTTGAATCCTCCTCTGGAGACAAGTGTGCTAAGCTCTAGAGGCCTCTGAATTGCCACCATATATGTGATATAATTCTATTCTTTGAAAACAGCTAGAACACAGAGCATTCTTTCGACTTTTGATAGATCACGTTAAAATTTCACTCTCCCTGAACTGTGGTGGCGAAGATCCACACTGCCTTGCAAGGGGAAGGTGCTCCATAACATTTGTGTGGAATTGCCTTTGTGACAGGAACGTAAACTCATTTTTAAAACAATGAACTAAAGTCAGGAAAATTTCTCTGATTACATCTGCATGGAAAAGTAGGAGCAGGGAGTTGAGGATGTGGGAGCCACTTGGCCTCTCTTAGTGGTGACTGAAATAATTCATTCCATCAATTGTCTGGCATCAGCAAAACCTCTCACTACATCTTCCAGCTCCCTCCCTGAGTTACCTTCTCAATTGGAACAATGTCACTAGATGGTGAGATACACAGTGACATAACTACCTACTTTCCTCCTCCTCATTTATCCCCTTCCCCTCCTCTTCTCCTTCTTCCTCTCCTTCTCTTTCTTCTCCTCCTCCTTCTCCTTCTCTTTCCCCTTTCTCTTTTTCCTTCTTTTTCACCAACACTTGGCACTTTGAAATCACTCAATGAATGTACAATGATCATAAATAATAAAGTACATCCTGAAAATAATGGCACATATAATAGTAACATCAATTCTGTCTTCAGAGTTGAGCACTAAATTTTAAAGTGACTAAGAAAAGTTTATTCTAAATTTTCCTTTTCATTGATCCACTCATGAGTGGTGTTTGGTACTTACAAATACACAGGTGACAAAACTAATGAAAACAATGGGAGTGTGCTGATAAAATCAAAACAATCTCCCCAACTCAGTGTATAATTAGTTTATATTCAAAGGGAAATATACAGAGAAGCAGGAAACTCCTAAATCTGTAGTCCTGGCCAGGACTTAGGTTGAAGCAAAATTCTGCTATTCACAATTGTTAAGAGAAAAATTCTATTTTTACACAATCTACATATGTCAATAAGTTTTGCATATGGTCATGCAAGAGGATTTTTTTGAAAGCATTCCTCTCATTGTTGAGGTTGTGATTTTTTTCCTCTTTTATATTTCTTATATTCCTATCAGCTGTTGGGCACTTGACCTTAGAACAGAGACACAGAGAACAGAGGGTACCAGGCCCACCACCTCAGTTGGCTCAGGAGTCAAACAGTTCAGGCTGACTCTGCCCAGGAGAGCTGGCTGTGCATGCCTCAGTCTTGTCTGTCATCTGCCTGACAAATCTTTGTCCTTGGCCGCAAGTGTCATTAGGAAGGAGAATATGGATGGTCTAAGGCAAATACCATGGCACTCCTGGAAAAGCAATTCTCAGTTTGTGTCCTGTGGCTGGTGAGTCATGCTAGTATACTAAGGACAGAGGTAGACGGAAACAAGGGGAAGAAGGAAAAGGGGTACCCTCCCTGGTGGCAAATTTGGAAAATGCTCACTTTGGGGATTTTTGTTGGCTTGAATGGCAGCTGATGAAAATAAAATGTCAACAAAACAACAAGGTAGTATTGAATTACTGGGAAAGTATTTTTTCTCATGGCTACACGAGAAACAGACTTTACTATTTAAGTACATCTTAATTTTTAGATGTTAAAATTATAGAAGCATATCCAAAATTAAAAATAACCTGTATTTTGTACTTTCTAGATGTGTAGCCATAGAACATTCCTGGAGTTCTCTCTGCCCCTGAGCCCAGTGTTTGGTTACCATGGCCACTGCTCAGACTCACTATTTCCTTTCCTGATAGGAAAGGGCAATGGCGTCCTGGGAGGGACAAACAAGGCTGAAAATGTGAACTCAAACTATGGCCTTACAGTGTACAACTTGACTAAGTTAACATAGCTTGTGTGTAACATGAGCTTATTGTTTTGCTGCACTTGGCCCTCCTGTTTAGCTCCCCCCACCATGGGTCCTGGGTAGCCAGGGGCCTTTGCTCCTGCTCATCCCTGGGCCTGAATGGAGCCCACTCCTCCCACCCCAGAGATGGGTTAACTGGAGTCCCCCACCCCCACCCCACAGAAACACTTGGTTCTTACAGCTTGTGCCTTGGTCCTAATCTAGAGCTATTTGACCTTGCACGTTTCTGCTTGCCCTGGTGTGAGTTTCCACGTACACCTTTATTGTTTACTGTTTGATTGTTTATTTACTTTATTGTTTACTGTTTTGATTCCTCTGCAGGGAGCTGAGCCCTTGAGCCTGCTCATGGAGGGCTTCTGGGCCACTCCCTTCAGTGCACCACACACCTTCTGCTCTTGCAGAGTGATCAGGCTTATGGGCAGCCTGCAGCTTTGCACCTGTGGACACCTCCTTTCTAGCAGGTTCTTTGACTGCCCCCCACACAGCCTGTTCCTGCCACCTCCAAGCCCATCCTCCCCATGAATTTTGCCTTCCCATCCAGGTAGGTTCTGGTGGATGTAGACTCCCAGGGTTACAGAGCACAGGTGGGTCACATACAGGTGAAGCTGGTGGAGCAGTTGTGGATTAAAACCCTATGAACTAAATATTCTCTCCTTTTGTTTTTTCTTGAAATGTGAAACTGCCTTGGTGCAGTTTTCTTTTTTCCTCTTAGGAACAGAGAAAGATTTCTCTATTCTGAGAAAAACATGGAACCAGGAGTGGTGGTACATACCTGTCATCCCAGCACTCAGGGAGGCTAAGGTAGGAGGATGATAAAGTCAAGCTCAGCCTGGACAGCTCAACATCTTAACAAAACCCTGTCTCAAAATATAAATACATACATACATACATACATACATACATACATACATAAGCAAGTTAGGGATGTAGTTCAGTAGGAAGACCTTGGGTTCGATCCCCAGTCCTGGAAACAAAACAAAACAAAACAAAACACACTGTACAAACACCTAAAACTGAGTTTTGTTCTCATCACTTCCAGGCAGTGGACAGTGGCAAGGCCTGTGGTGAGCAAGCTGGTAAGTGCTCCATCACACACATAAGTCACTTCTCAATGCCAGCTAAGTGAAGCTCCATGGGGTTGTGGGTCCAGTGCTGCCCAGTCTAAAAATGTAGATTGTGTGTTAAATCTGATTTTTAATAGTCTCATTACACACTCATGCACGTACAGAAACTACCTCTGTACAGAGGTTATGGCTTGTAGGGCATCATTTTGTAACCCACAAATCTAACTTGTAGGCCATGCTGGAAAACGAATGCCAATGTGGCATGTAATCAGTTCATGTAAACAGTTATAGTTAAAAATTGTTTTTATCCAGCCCAGTGAAGTATTTCCAGTTTAGTTGTGGGAAGTAAGGTGCAGACTGAAATAGGTACATACTCAAGGGTCTCTCTGCAATTTCCTGGACCTGAGTCCCACTTGTCCTAGAGCATTGTTTCTCCATGTTAGCATAAATACTTGTTAGAAATGGTTTCTCAGGCCCTGCCCATCCCTGCCTGACCGCAAACTCTAGGGTGGGAAAGATCTGAGCAACTCTGATGCACACAGCAGTTGGAGCACCTGGCCCTCCACATCAGGTGTAGGAGCCAAGAGGTGTTTGAGGTATGAGCTCAGGGCTCTGCATGCTCTCTGAGACAGAAATATTGGACTGAGACTCACAAGAGGGAATCAGCGCTTCACAGAGAAAAGGATATATGAGAGTTAACCATGCTGAGGGGGAAGAGGAGGGAAAAGCACACATCTCCAGATTTCTTCTTGTCCTCATTCTCAAAGAGCATATTTTACATAGGGGAATGGGTTAGCGGTATGGTTAGAAAATACCATCTTTGCCCAACCTTTAACCCAGCCTAGTAAACAGCTACTTATGTTTTAATTTCAAAGACTCACTAGGTTTAATAAGCCAAGTCTTTGAGAAGTATAAGGTTAGGGCAGTGATGCTGCTGTATGATTGAAAGTTAACCGACTGAATTCCTTGATAGCATCCTAGATTCTGGAACAGGAAGAGTTCAGTGGGGTCAGCAAGGGTCATACCTGAGGGAGTCTGGGGCCTGAGGGCCCATATTGAAGTAGAGTGAGATCACCGGGGTCTCAATTTTATATTTCAGTGAACAGCAGAAGAGGAGCAGAGATGGGAACATAGTAAAGGTGCCTGGAGGAGAGAGGTGGGCGGGGCCGAGAAAGCAAGGTGAGAGTTTTGGGGCCAGGACCCTGGTGCCATCTCCTCACCGGAAGCTCACCAGCCTCTCTGAGAGATGCTGTTCAGTGTCCTGGGCCGAAGTCCTGAGACTCTACTGCCTCTGGAGCCCAGGGGTCTTATTTCTTGCTTCTCTTTTTAAAAGCCAGAGCAGGAAGAATAGGAATAAGATTTAAGGAAACCTTGACATACATTGCCTGAAAATGCTCTAGTACTTTAGGGTTTACAAAGCTGTAACCAGTATTATATTTCAAAGCAAAGAAGCCCATACAGCTCAGAGGCACAGCTCTACTACTATGTGATTGCTTTGTGACTCACTTCGGCTTTGCTCTTTGCTTAGCCTTCCTATATTCCTTTCTCCAATCCGTGCGGATGGACAGAACTTCACCTGGATATATCCTGGTAACCGAATACTACCTGGTAACATGTAGTATGTATAGCTTAGTCCTAGACCAGATCAAAATCCCATTTCAGCCAGTCTTTCCCTCCCTTCCAGCTCTCTCCGCATCCTGGGGTGTCAGTGGTGGGATGGGAGAGACAGTAGTAGTAGCACCAGGGAGCCTTCCATTATCTGGTTTAGTTTGCCTTCCCTGCTCTGGGACTGGATGCGTAATTAAGAGGGCCCAGTGCGAAATGGAAATTTGGATCTCCTTGTTCAGAAATAATGAAGAATTTCAGACAGCACCAGCACAGCACTAAACCAAGCCTAGGGCCTGGGTAATGCCTGGGTCCCACGCTTACAGAGCCATCTGGGTATGTACCCTGTGGTCATCTTGCAGCCCAGGTGACAGGAAAAGGAGGGCCCTTGGTGCTCTCTGGTGGGATCTGAGGAATGCCCTGCACCTCTGCTGTCTCGGCACCCCCCACCCACTTACTGGTGCCCCACACTCCCTCAAGAAAGGCTGCATCTTCCTCTCCACCTCCCTGGCTGACCTGGCTGGATGACTCTGGCCCCTCTCTGAGCTGCTTCCCACGCCTGCTGGGCACGTGGCTGGACTGTCTCCCCCGTGTACCTTGTGGGCACTACTGCCATCCCATGCTTTCTGGGTACTGCAAGATCTCTGTTGTCTGCCTGTGGTACCCACAAAGGTCAGTAAAAAGACTGCTCAAAAACTTCAGCCAGGCAACAATGTCAAGTTCTACTTTAGATCCCTTGGGCTTTGTGGGAATTCCTTTCCTTTTATGTTCATTCCTCCCGGGAAGAAAAGAAGAGGGTGGGTGGACAGACAGCATAGCCACTACACTCTCTTCTCCCTGTTTATTCTCTCTATGCTTTCCAGCCATTTTCTAATTACTGTAAACTGGGGGACAGGGTGGGGAGGGGCAGAAACCATTTCCATTTCTTTCAGCTTAAATGCATCTATCAATCACATCTGTCACACAAAGACTAAAATATTTAACATCTACCCTTTTGCAGAAGAAGCTTGCCAACCCTGTGCTAAATGTGCACAGCTGAAAGTAAAACAACTCTATCCCTGGTGCTGTGTTGGGGTATCGAGAGCTATCTGATGGCCAAAGTAGTTAATTTGCCACAGATTAAGCCTTCCTGCTTTCATACTGCTAGTGTGGCACACATATGGAGAGTAGAGCCTACATACAGTGTATAGTACCTCTGTGCATTATTGTCCCCATTTTCCAGATGAGGATGTGGTGGGTTGGAGAGGTGACTTTTCTAAGATTACAGAGTAAGTGTGTAGTATTTGGAATGTAGCTTTCCTGATTCCACATGGTTAATGGCAAACATTTCCTTTAATCCCAGGAGGGTTCAGTCAGCCAGGAAAACACTAAAGCTGTTGATGCATGAGGCCGTGGGACACCCTAAGGTCCACTGTTGGGTTGGGTGGTGGTGTACTGAGGTAGGATGGCTGCAGGGTGGGGAAAAGTAATGTCAAGGGGCTATTATGTCTTTAAAAAAGTTATTTCTAAAGATGACTCATTTCCCTACATAATTCCTGCTTACACACTGAGTCCAAAAGCTGTGCCTGGCATTTCAGATAAATTAAATTGTTAGTGTTTCTTGGTGAGCTCATCACAAAGTTCTCCAACTTGATGACTCTTGCCAGTGTTGTGTACACATAGCAATTAAGTTTATAAAGATCAGTTGATTGATACGGAAACTGCAGCCTCTTAATATAGTATCAGAGTGATAAACATCTTTGAACATCCGATGAATATCTCTAACACTTATGTAGTTTCAGTTGCCTTCAAAGTATGAATTTTAATAGGCATAGTTTTTACTTCTCTCTTTACTTGGTTTATAAAGTAGCCCTGCTCTGTTTTTAATTTAGGCAGTCTCTTCTTTGATCTCACCTATGACAAGAGACATTTAGGGCCAAGTGGAAGAGACAGATGTCAGCAGGGGTTCAAAACAGGTTCAACCTGATTCCACCCATTACAGCTGGTCTTAAGTTATTCTTTTATGCTAAGAAATAGTCTAGGGATTTGAAGGGAAAGGTATTTATGGGACACCTGGATTCAGCTGACATACGGCAGGCCACAGGAATAAATGAGGTCACTGTGGGCACACAGATGGGGGGCTCTGCACTGTCTCATTCTTGTCCTTTATCGGCACAAAACAGTGACGTCATCCAAACCACTGCCTGTCTTTCTCTCATGGAGACTAACGCTGACCACTAATTTTTCTGCCTCATGTTTCTTGAAAATACAATAAAATTATCTCAGAATATTTGCTATGTAAAGACAATTTTTTTTTTCTCCTGGGTAATTTTGCCCAGTTGGGTTAATAGAATAATTAGCTAATCCACAAACTAGAATCTTTCTTAATTTGGCTGACTAAAAAAAAATTGATTCAACTCATATCCAGTTGTCATATCAACTGTTACATATCTACAGCCTCAGTGACTTTTCTAGTTCAGAGTCCAGAGTCAAGACTGCAAAGGTAGAGTCAGCTGTCAGCTCTGTTCATGCCCTGTGTGATCCGAAGACAGAGTCTGGGGACAGTGGGAAGGAAAGTGGGCCGAGAAGGATAAGCTTTTACATGAGTAGAAATGAGAGAAAAAAGTCTACTGGGAGAGTGGGATTTTATCCTGGTTATTGTTCTTCAAGGATGTTTGGGGGATGGGTACCCCATGACTAAACTTTTTTAGCTCCCTGAAACAGCGGCTTTGAAGTAATTCATGAGGCCTGGAGTACTCCTGTCTTGGAGCATATGGAGAATCCAGATAGCTCTGAGTTCTAGATCACTGTTTCCCAGGAACTGACCATATTATTTTTGCAAATGGCTATCACTGTGACCTTTGCTTTCCTTATCTTTAAATGAGGAGTAATTATAGAATCTGATTTATTGGGATGTTACTCAGCATTTGATGGGATGCTAATACAGACATACATCCACCCAGCACATAAGAAACTAGTAAACATCAGCTGTTATCGCTGTTGGTATTCAGAGCAAAGGTAACATTTAAGAATAACTTAGAAAATATGGGTGTCTGAGATAAAGTCTAAGGTATTTCTTTCTTGCTACAGGTAGGCCTGTTTGGTTAGTGATGGAGAAATGGCCGACCCTTATTCAGTTCTGCAGCTGGGCCTTTTTAGGGATATTGAAATGCAGGAAGAAATTATAGATATGGTTTACTAGGAGTCTGGCAATTTTCTGGATGTTTAGCAAGTTTAATTAAACTAAATGGTAACATTCTTTTTATCTCAGAGACAATGTGGTACAATACTATAAAAATGTATGAAAGAATTATAGTGGTCAAGTAGGAAAAATATAGGTAAAGTTTACCAGAAAAATGAAGAACTTTCAGTCTTTTAAATGTGAAAGCCTTTATGTGATCAGTGATTATTGATTGCATTCTATGTCTAGTGGAATAATGACTGCAGAATTACAATAATAAAATATAAATGTAAACATTTTAAAATGTATTTGAGGTTGGAGAAGGAATCACTGATATCATAAATGCCAGAAAAATGTCACTGTGTTGTCATTACTGTGTATATCAGTATATCCCTAAGTAGTTAAATGCTTTCTCTTTTATATAATTGACTGTGACATTATTTCTGTGGAGAAAGAAAAAAAACAAAAACAAAAGCAAAAAGTCCCTATCATAGATCCTGGAAATTAATATCAAGCGGGAAATGTGATTCCAAGCTGTAGGGCCACAGATTCTTAAGGCAGAGTGTGCATGGGATGTAAGGAGCTGCACAAGGAGACTCGGGTCCTCAGTCCCAGCCCTTTCCTGGACTGGCCATGTGACTCTGGGCCTCACTTTCCCCTGATTTAAAGTGGGAGAAGTGGAGGTGCTAGCAGGCTCATGGATTTAGGGAGATAAAATAGAAACTATCCTCACTAAAAGTCCTTTATATTCTAGATAGGTCACCAAAACAAGCACCAGAAACTACTTAAGAACCACACCAGAAAGTATGTAATTAAGTGCTATATGGGTGGTGCAGATGAAATGTGCCACCCACCAGAAGAATAGGAAGTCAGCAGGCCCTGCAGTAGGAAGGGAGATCTTGTGGAGGGGCAGCCAGGGGCGAGGCTGATGGTTATTTTACACAGACCACAGGCTGGGCTTCTAACAGAGGTGAAGTACAAGAAGTTCAGCTTCAAATTGGAGGAATCTGGATGGAATCTCACTGCAACCACTCAGGTCCTGTGATTTGCGGTGGAGCTGATGCCTCCCTAGCTTGAAGGCAATTGGGATAATTAGAGCTATTTGCACCTCTTTGGATTCCACAGGGTCCAAGTCAGTACCCAGTCATCTACCCACTTCCCAGTCTCCAAAATCATGTTGAACTCTCTCATCTACTGTCATTTGCACTCTTATTTCTGTCTTCTTTTCTTTATTGTTATATTAGTGTTTCAGGAAGGAATGGGAACAAATGCAAATACTTAATGTATTGTGTTTATCTCAAAGTACATGCATCACTTTATTTTTAAAAATATTTTTTGTGTTAAGAATTTCTCTAAATACCACTAATTGTTTTTGACATCTATTAAGTATGTATAAATGTATCTAAATCTTTCTTGGTTCTACAGTGGTTCGTTAGATCACGAACTTAATTTGTTTTACAGTTCTGGTGGTTTTTTTGAGACAGGGTCTCACTTGTGTAATTCAGGCTGTCCTTGAACTCACTATGTAGCCCAGGGTGGTCTTGAACTTGTGGTGATTCTCCTGCCTCAACCTCCCAGGTGCTGGGACTACAGGCATGCACCACCACACTTGGCTGTTTTATGATTTAGGGGAGGATGGCTGTGTTCATGTTCCTGTGGGGAAGGTGGCTGTGGTTGTGTTTGTCACCTGATGTGGAGTTTGCGAATGGAGGCAAAATTTTATTGAACAATTTTGTTTGAGAACTGAATTGTTTGCAAACAGAAGTGTTCTTGAACCAAGGTATGACTGTATTTATATTTTCATCTAGTCATATTCTTTGTTTTAATTCATTAGGTTTATTGGTGGTACATTTTAGGTATACAGTATGATCACATTCATTATTGGGAATTTGTACCTGTACATGATATATCTTGGTTCTTATTTTTTCCCCATTCCCTCGCCCTCCCTTCAACCCCTCCACCCCTCCCTATTTACAATGATTTTCTTTCCATCTTTTCCTTTTCTCATATTTTTTCCTTTCTAAGAAGGGAAAGGAAAAAATATCATCTGATCATATTCTAAGTTCTATGAACCTATATTCCAGCATGTAAAATGTTACAATTTCAGATGATCAAATAGCCTATTAGGTGGTATTGCTATGATATGAAAAAGTTATGTTACTTCTCCTCAAGGAGTTTGTATCTTTGGGATAGTAACAGTCACATAAGCATGTCTGAAAGTGCCGAGTACTTAATATAAAGAACAAGTGTATAAAATTGCTGAGAAAGGAGAAATGGTGCTTGTTGGAAGAGTCAGAGGAGACTTAATGACTGCAGGGGCAGAATAGGCCAAAGATATAAAAACAAATTATGCCAGACATAATTTGTAGCCAGTGAATGGAGAAGTGTGGCAGTTGTGTGCGAAGTACTAGGAGACAAGACTGGAAATACAATTTTCTGAAACTGAAAGATCTCGTGTACAAGGCTGGCAGGGGAAAGCAGAAGGACAGGGCAGCTAGCTTCAGAAGACACTCTGATAAGTTTGTGAATTGGGGATCTTATCAAAATGTTTAAAAGAGATTGCTCAACATTGCCATTCAAAGGTAAAACTCTAATGGTATGTTCTTTCAGACTCAGTTGTGAAACTTAATAAAATTTTTTATTTCATGGCAGTTCTCTGATCTATTCTTTTGTGGGTTTTTTTTTTTTTTGATCTTTTTTTTTTCAGGAAAACCTTCCTAGGTCTGCTTATTTCATCCTTGAAGGATATTAAACAGAGCTTCATATCATAGTTTTAGGCTGGGGTAAAATAATATTTTTTATTTCACCACAGCTATAATATTTTCTTTGACCTTTTGATTAAAATATGACTGCAGGGTCTCTTAAGAGAATCCTCTTTCTTGGATTCTAAAGTATTGTGAGATTATTTAGAGGAATTTTTAATTTGGGTAGATCTGCCATAATAGAATTAAAAACAATTAAATAAGCAAAAACATGGTTATTTTGAGAGTTTAGTGAATGTAGATAATGAGAAGTAAAGAAATCATTTAATATGGCTTGTTAAATAAATAATGATGAGAACTGAAGAAAACTAAAAAATGTTTGGGGCAAACTAGAAACATTTCTTGATAGCACATGCTGTTAGAATGAATGATAAACTCATGAGAAATGTTTGCATGTTCCTTGAGTTGGGATATTTATAAGCAGATTTAACCAAGTAAATAAGGTATACAGAAGGAAGCTCCCTGCCTCTGTCCCAGGCTCCTAGGGCAGAGAGGGTGAGCCACGTGGGCACCAGAAGCACCCCGCCCCCCGTGGAAATGAGAAGACACATAAACAAGCCTCAAAAACAGACTTCCAGATCACCTACAGCAACC
>NW_004624819.1:2467274-2482613 GCF_000247695.1 Heterocephalus glaber | reverse complement strand
GATTTTTGTAATATGCTTTCTATATCCTTTTAAATTCTGTAAAATCTCTGGTAATGTCTCCTAGATTTTAATATTGCAATTTTAAAAATGTATAACTGATATTGTATAACGGAAAGAAAAGGTCTAAAAGAGCAGGGGAATTGGGAGGGGTAGGGGAAGGGAAAAAAGGGAAAGGAAAAAATATGAGAAGAGGAAAAAAATGGAAACAAGGTCTTTGCAGACAGGGAAGGGTGGAGGGGGTGAAGGGAGGGCAAGGAAAGCGGAAACAAAATAAGAACCAAGAGACTCATGTAATGGTTGCAAGATCCCAATGATGAATGTAACTGTATTTTATGCCTAAAATGTACCAATAAAGTTAATGGGGAAAAAAAAAAGGTATAACAGAGGAAGAAAGCTGGCAACAAATTTGTTGATTTAATTGGTCATTTACATCTTAAAATTCACTGATAACCTATGACTAGAATAGTTGTTTTCTTTTGCCTTTATCTTTTGATGCTTTGAGTAACGTCATTTGTGCCTGAAAAACTGAGGACAATTCCCTGGAAGTCCCCTTGCCACAGGCCTTCAGCCAGGCCACACTGAAAAATATAGGCGTTTCTATAATATTAATTTAAATATTGAAATTGTGTGCATGTATGTGATATCATGACTTCTAATCCTATATACTATGTATGCTTTTGAAACTACCTATAGGAAAAATAAAACCAGAAAGAGACAGGGGTTGGGTACTTGAGAAAAGGTGCCACAACCTAATTATGCAGAAGAGAAGCTTTTGATGGTGGTGGGGATGGAGAGCATTGTGACCAATGTTAAATCATAACAGGAGAAGACAAATCTGCTGGGAGCAAGGGCAGGCGTGAGCATGCTAGGTCAAGTTCAGGGTTAAGATTTTCAGGAGCCAGGGAAGCTTGGGAACTAGTGTTGGGGCATTTAATTGCTGCAGACTTCTTCCTTTTTTCTTTTTGCTCATTCAAATGCTCTGGAAATACTTGTTAGTTCAGCATTAATTCTTCAAGGCTACATTTTCCGATTCCTGCCATACCGATCCTATGAGATTCTGCTCTGGTGTTGCCCGCACATGGGAGGGGGATGAAGGGGGAGCCTGGTGATGAGGAGGTTCAGAATAATATTTACTCTTTCTTTTCTTCCCACTCTAGTCAACAAATTTCATGCAAAGTATTGCTGACCGATTACTGTGAAAGGAAACGTAAGTATGGTTCAGGAACTATATTAGGATAATTTCTTATGAGAGAAAAGAATCTGGGCCTCGGATAATACTGATTTTAAAAGAAGTTACAAAGCCTGGGATGCACCTTTAGTTTATTACTCTCTTTTCTTGGGGAGAGCTTTCTTCAAAGGTTGAACATTGGGATGAAGCAGGGGAACCCCTGACTTCTTTCAGAAAGTACCCTGTGTGTCCCTCACTGGCTGCCAGGCCACCAACTGTAAGGAGGCCTAGGGATCCCAGAGTCCTCTTTGGCTACCTGCCTGCCTGCTGTGCCCGTGAGCACAATAGGGAGGAGTCAGCCAACTCAGGTGAAAAGTTTACCATTGTTCAGCTCTGGGGCTTTTCATACAGTGGGTTTGTAGTGGTCCCTGTTCAGACTTTGTATCCTGTTTTCATAGCCTCTACCCCTGAAAACTGATCCCATTGCTGCTCAGGAAGGTTTTTGAATGATACATCATTTTACAAGTTCTGCCACAAATTAATGGTTTTAGAAAGAATATTTTTGCTTAATAACTTAATTTCATTTCCTATAGGAATTTTATGAGAGTGTCTATGGAGGAGGAAATATTATTTCTTTTTGTTTTGTTTTGTTCTTTTTGGTACTGGGGATTGAACTCAAGTCCTTGCACTTGTGAGGCAGGCGGCAGAACCACTGAGCTAAGTCTCCAGCCCAGAGGAAACATTATTTCAGTGCACATTAATACAGTTTTCTTGATCCTCTGATTGACAAAGTGCCCCCCTCCTAATCTCCACCTGTTTAAGAACTCAGAGGAAAGTTGTACACTGAGTCCATGTTTGGAATCAGACATGGGTTCTAATCCCAGCTCTTCTATTCTCATGGAGTAGCTGTGTGATCCAGAAAAAGAGATTTACTCTCTTTCAACCTCATTGGTCTAATCTGTAAACCTGAGAATAAAAGCACCTCCTTCATAGGGTTGATGTAAATATCAGATGGGATGCTGTATGTAAAATGTTTCAAACATTGCATAACACTTAAGAAAGAGTAATTGGAAACTATTGAAAATAGGGAAAAGCATTAATCTCACTGAATGAGGTACATGGAATCCATTATTATCTGGACATTTTCCTCCTACAAAATAGAATAAAGTGGTTTAAAGTGGACTTTATTGATAGCAGACTTGGTTACACTGTCGCTAGCTAGGTTGGGTCCTTGCTTTTAGTCATAGTGGAATTAAAATTAAAGCACAAATCTACAGGAAAAATTTTAATTGGAAAATTAGAGGGAAGAAAGGAAAGGACTCCAGCTCAGGTAGCTGGAGGGAGGACACTCTGGCACCTAACAGACTCAGACTGTCCTGCTCTCAAAGACAGGAGTCCAGCTTTTAAGGAGTAGCTGATGGACTGCGGTCCAGTTGATCATTCTCAGTGCTGGTGTCAAAACTCTAGAATCCTCATGGCTAAGGGATGGTTATGTTCCCATGAAAGGGGATTGCCTTTATCTGTGATGATCTCAGTCAGATGGGGCTCTGCCTTTCTTGGAATGCAGGTGATCCCAGGTTTGGGACAATGAATGGAGACACCCAGGTGTACCTGATTATCCCTGTAAACCTTTTATCTTGGCATCCTTGGTCTTGAAGAGGGATGAAATCCTGAATACAACCTTGGCAGGCCAACTCCTAGGCAGATGCTCCCTGAACGATCAACATACCCCTCTGCAGAGCTAAGAAGACACCTGACCCAAGGCTTATAGTAACAAAGGATACAAAATGATAATAAAACTTTGTTCTGCTTTTAGTTCCTGTTGAGCATTTATAAGTCCAGGTGAAGAGACCTGGTGTTAAACTCAATCATGAGAGATTATAGAGAATCGCTAACACTCTGAGCCAAATTTGAGTCCTTTTATTGCTGGTGGTCTAGAGCAGCTAGCACTCGGAATCTCTTGACTCCAAAAAGTGGCTTGTGGGTTTCTTTTAAGTGGCTCTTCTAGTTGGGGAGGGCTCATGGATGGGGAGTGCAAGCAGAATTTTATAGAAGCAGAACTTTGCTAAGTTAGTTGTGGGGGGGCGTCAGGGGAAGTTTCACACAGTCTAGTTGAAACAAAATGTCACCCAGGTGTGGAGTATTTTGTTCACATGGCCATAAAGAAAACATAGCTTCAGACTGCTCTGCTCTACAAATGGGAAGGTCATAAAGATAACCTACAGTTGCAGACTGCTCTACCAAATGGGATGCAGCAATCTGTCATGCATTAACCGAGCGGCCTCCAAAGGAGAGGGGAGAGCCGAGCACCCAGAATCACCTGACTTTACACAAAATGGAGGGGGAACAGTGATGAGGCACAAAATGGAATCACACTGGTTCATAGCAAAAATGTCCTTCAAGTCCTTGGCTGTCGCAGGAGAAAACACAAATCATTCTGTTAATGTATAGCAGGTAAAAGCCCAGGATTCTGCCTGTTTCCCATCCTTGTAGTGATCCCCGTTGCTGTTATTCTTACCTGGAAGCTGGGTCCTAACATGATGAAGTTTCAGTTTACATTTATATGATTAACTGGGTCCCCTAAGGAATATCTCTTCCTTGTTCCAAGGCCATTGTTGTGTACAAATAAAAGGGCTGTGTCAGCCCACTCCAGGGAGAAATAGGTCTGCATTATTCCATAATTGGATGTCTCTATTTAGTTTGAGACTTGGTGATTTTCCCAGGCCCTCACCAATGATCTGAGCTTTATATGGACCTGGACACTATCAGCACACTTAGAGATGTTACATTCTCTTGAGCTAGTTTGAAACCAGAAGCTCATGTGGGTCTTATCTAGAGCTAATGATGTTTTCTTTGCTTTTCAAAAAGCCCCCAGTCACCTTTCTCAGCCTTCTAATGACTTTCTGCCTAACATGACTGCATTCAACACTGCATTGAGAAATTTTGTTTTTTGCCTCATAGATGCTGCTTGATTTGTTCCTAAATTTTCTGGACTTGTGTGTTATCAATGAGTAATTTTGCATCCCAGAGATAGAACGGGTGCTGATTGCTGACTTTTATGTGGAGATAAAGATAGATGATCCTATTTGGCTTACCAAGAAAGGATGAAAATCTAGGCAGCCATGTCAAAGGAAAAGCAATTAATGTGAAATATCAGTGACACAGAAGAAAAATATTTGCAAGGAGAATTAACATCACGGGTCTACCAAATGAGATTTTTCCACTGGCCGAAGTTAATTAACATGGAAGGAAATAGGGAGCTCAAGCTTTTGACCTGATTAATAATTACATAATTCTGAAATGTGTGGGGTTTTTTTGTAAAAAGCCATTAATATGGTACTGTAATAAAACTTACTTTAAAATGTTAACTTCAGATTCAAATTTTTAGAAAGAACTAATTTCTTTAGAAAGAACTAATTATAAAGAGAGTTAATACAAAGTAGATTCTACTTTCTGTATGTTTGTAATACAGTTGTGATTAGTAAGCATGTGTAACATATAGACAGGTACACATTTGTCCTTTCTTGAGAATGCCAGCCCTTTTTTGTTTTTTTGAGAGGGTCTCACTAGGTAGGGTAGGCTGGCCTTGAGTTTACTCTGTAGCCCAGGCTGGTCTCAAACATGTGGTGATTCCCCCTGCCCCAGCCTCCCAAGTGCTGGGATTATAGGAGTGCACGACCACACCCACTTCTTTTTTAGGAATACCCCAATGCTATGAGCCCAGTGAAAGATAGAATCAGGAAGATGAGGCATAAATACATGATACAATCAGATACAAATACCATGTTTGATTACAACTGTGGTTAAATTTAAAACATTACTAGCCTGGTATGGTGGTACGTAAACACCTGTAGTCCCAGGTACTTGGGAGGCTGAGGCAGGAGGACTGCAAGTTGGAGGCCAGCCTGGGTGACTTGATGAGACCTTATATCAAAATGAAATAAAAAGAGCTGGAGATGTAGCTCAATGGTAAAGCCCTTGCCTAGCATGTGCTAGGCCATGGGTTTAAACCCCTGTATCACATTTAAAAATTTTTTTAAACTCACTTCCTGTTTTTTGAGGCGATATGGTCTGGGATTTCTATGAACTCCTGATCTAAATTGAAGTTGTCAAATTAATATTTGATTCATAATCTCAAAGAGCCTTCGGGTCTTACAAAGAATATTATTTCAGATAAAAGGAATTCACATGTGTAGGGAGCTGTGGAAAATCAGATTTAGTTTGGGAAACCCATGTGTCTGGGCTGTGGTGTGTAGCAGATCATGAGTCAAGTTTATGACTCTCTGTTTGTCACATCTCTTTTTCCTTTCTTCTTTCTTTCTTTGCCCCTTTGGTCTTGAGGTTTACTCGGCCCACAAACAACTGTGGTGAAAGACAGCAGGTCTAGTGCTCTGGCTTCTGCACAGATGAATGGGTACTCTCTGTTCACCAACAAAGCACAGAAGAGCTGGTGAAATAGAGAGCCCCTTGCAGAGTGGACTGGAAGCAGGGTGTGAGAGATCAATGTCAGGGATCACTTCTTCGGTTTATGTTACAATTAGCGTGCTGTGGAAAGTTCACATCACACACACACACACACACACGCACACACACGACCATGTGGTTATAAGAATTCAATTCAAAGCAGGAGCATGAATGTAGATTTCAAGATTCATTGAAAGAGTTGAATATTCGCTAAAAGGAAACATCACACGGTGTTTATTTTTCTCTTACAAACCTAATGTTTAAAAAAAAACTTTTCCTAGTTTCTTAAGTATGGCTGGGTTCAGACAACAAAGTCCTTGTATTTTATCTGGAATGAAAGATGAAAATCTTGCTGCTTAGCTGGTCAGGGAAAAACCTATTTATATTGAGAGTTTTAAATAAGCCCATGTGCTAAACTACTATTTTTAAGAGCTTAGGCAAATTTTGTAGTACAGGCCCAGGATATCAGCGATCTCCTCACGGCACACTGAGTTCCAGCCTTTGAGCCCAGTCCGTCTGTCCACAATGGTATCTGTGGGTCGGGTGTTTTTCTGACATCATGGAATGGCTCCAGTGTGCTTCCCATGGGACGTTAGGATCCTAGCTGCTGTTATCTTTTTTCTTCATTGTACCTCAAAATATTGTTTAAATTTTTTATTTTGAAATTTATCTGTTTTGTCCCAATTTTTAGAGCTCTTTTTACTGTGACTGACATTTAAAAAAAAAATCTCAACATTGAAAAAATAGGCTATGGAAAAATAGAATTCCATTATCACTAAAAACTGCACCACCTTCTCCCTCTCCTTGCCCTTCCCTTTTCCTCTGTCCATTTCAAGCCTTCTTTGATCCTTTGGGAATATTTCTGCACATTATAATGCTCAGCTGATTCTTGGCAAAGTTCGATGTTTAAATTTGTAGATAAATGAACCTTTTATTTTAGAACAGTTTTAGAGTCACAGAATTTTGCCAAAGGTACATGCCTTACAGCCAGTCTCCTTTGTAGTTAACATTTTGCACCAGTATGATACATTTGTTACAATTAGTGAGCTAATATTGATACATTGTTATTGATGAAAATCCATGATTTATTTTGATTTCCTCAGTTTTTCCTTAATGTACTCTTATTGTTTTCCAAGATTCCACTCAGGATGCCATATTTTATTTACTTTTCATGTCTCCTTAGACTTTACTTGGTTGTGACAGTTTTTCATATTTCCTTGCTTTTGGTAACTTTGATAGTTTTAAAGATTACCAGTTAAGAATTTTGTAGAAATGGAATCTGTCTGATGTTTTTCTCAAAATACCCTGGAGTATAATGTTTTTAGGGAAGAAAATCACAAAGGTAAACTGCCATTCTTACCACAATGTGTCAAAGACATACACCATCATGGTTGGTGTTGACCTTGATCATTTGGTTTAAAGCATTTGTTAGGTTTAGAATCATGTTTTCACTTTTTTTTTTATTAAGTTTACTAGTACACTTTAGATATACAGAGTGATCACATTCATCATAGGGAATTTGTACTTGTAATATGATATATCTTGATTCTTTTTCTTCCCGTTCCGCTACCTTCCTTTCAACCTTTCTTCCCCTCCTTACTTACAAAAGCTTTGTTTCCATTTTATGTTTCCTTGAAGATCAACCAAGCATTTTCCTGGAGATTTTAATAACATATTCATGAAAGCCATAAGAAAGCTGCTGCTGTTCTGTTTGTTTTTGTTTATTGGCATGGTTGGAAAGCCACTATGAGTTCCTAAGAATTTAAACAAAACTATTTTTGGTGGCAATAAATAATATCTTCTTTTTTTTCCCTCTGTGTTGTAGGTGGGAATGAGATCCCGAAACCAAGGTGGCGAAAGTTCATCGAATGGGCATATCTCCTGCCCCAAGACCTCCAACACCAGTAATGCCGATGAGAAAAGTCTCTCAGAAGAGGCAAAAAAGAAGAACAAATCAAATAGGAAGGAGGAGGATGTCATGGCTTCAGGAACAGTCAAACGACACCTGAAACCATCTGGTGAAAGTGAACAAAAGACTAAGAAACGTCTGGAGTTATCCAAAGAAGATCTCATCCAGCTACTCAGTATAATGGAAGGGGAGTTGCAGGTAGAGCCACACTTCATTATTTTTTTTTTCTGGTTCCTAATAAATAGAAAATGAGATTATGAATCTGTCCTCCTCACTGCACTGCAAACTTCATGAGGAAAGGAGATAAACCTTTCTTGTTCATTTTAAAATCCCTACATGAGGCCTGGCACAAGTTTGTACTTGTATTTGTTTAACGAAACATGTATTTGTTATGTGAAAGAGACTGAGCCCAACCTCAAGCTTGTCTAGAAGCAGGCCATTTCTTCATGATACGATTTTGGTAATAATTTAAGATAGGTTCCTGCCCTAGAAGGTAGTCAATTAGATTAACTAATTTAGATATTGACTGTGGTTGAAAAATATGGAAATGCTGTAATTATTAAAATAGACTGTTAAGATCAATAGTTTTGCTTTTTTTCTGGAAGGTAGAGTAAAAGAAAGATAGCAGGAAAAAGGGGCAGGAGAGGAAGGAGGCTTTGTTGAAGCCAGAATTATTGCTGAGTCTGTTCTGTTTTTTATAACTTCCGGCCTCAATTTTGTACAATATTATAGGAATTAAGATGTACAGCAGGAAGAGAACATGATACAGGGAAGAATTTAAGACTTTCTTAAAGCATTTTCAGGTCTTAGCTCATTTGATCTCATGAAAGTGTGGGCATCGTTATATGTATTTTATAACTGAAGAAATGGAGTCCTGGGGCTGAATGTGATTTGTCTTGCCCTCATCCTGGGCCTCCTGACTCGTGCTGTAGCGCTCAGTCTACTGCCTGCCCCCATCTCAGTTGTCACGAGTGGAGTCCCCCCTAGTTAAGTCTGTGTTTTCAGGGATCCAGTTCAGAGTCTTTTGAGTTTCTGAGTTCTATACAATTGTATTTCTGGCAGTAAGGGAACATTAACTTTTTTTTAAAGACAGTATGATTTTAGAGTGGAGTTGGAGCTTTTCCTTTTGTTTTTGTTGGGTGTTTAGCTTGCATGAGCCTCAGGGGACAGGTGCCAATTGTGAGACCTGAAGCCTTCTTGGCTTTCCCGGACAACCTCCCCGACATGAGGGAGGCCTCTCTGCTCCCTTCTCAGCCGTGTGCATCCAGATGGGGAAGCCCCTGGGGAAAGAGAAATAGGAAACAGACAAAATTCAAGTCTGAACAAACAAACAAGCATGATTAAGTGTAGCATTTATAGATTAAGGAAAATCATACTTGTATTTCAGAACAAAAAGGTGAAATTTTCCAGAGTGTCACTGTTTCTAAAAATAGCTTCACCACTCCCAGGAACCTGGTTAGTGTTTGATCTGTGAACATTCAACTGTGTCTACAGGGAGGATCACTCCAGCTCTTTAAGCTGCCCCTAGCTGACAGCTATCAACCTGAACACTAGTGAAGATTCAGCTGTTGATGTAGTAGAAGTCATCTCAAAGCAACATCTGCCCACTCCTTTGCAGCCCAGTCAACTCTTTTGAAGCCCATGGCTCCTACAGACTCTCCTTTCTGCAGAAGGCTGTTGCAGCATGATGGATAGTGTGACACATTTAAAATTCATGTGGCTTTTAGGTACCCAGTGGTGCTGGATAAACTCTTGCCATGCAAGATATGAGTTCACACATCAGGAAAATTGAAGAAGTTAGCTAGAAGGCCCCAAAGAAGTGCATTTTGCTTTTCATTAATGTTTATAAATACAGGATACCTTCCTTACACGACAGATGTTTTCTTGAGCAGCTCTCAATGAGTAAAAAGTATACAGTATCACTTGTAGGGGAGGCAGTGAAGAGAAAGAGAAATAAATGAAGGATCTAGTATTTAAGGAATCTCATGGTGAGCTCATTTGCAAAGCAAATACTCTGTCACACACATTTGTAAATGCAGATTTTGCAGTATTAAATCTGTTTCGGATGAGAGTGTGCCTATATTTAGAGCTGCAGATACATATTTTTGTAGTAGACACTTGTCCTCTGTGGTGGTGTCACTGTGGAGAAGCTGTCATAGGGAGGAGTGGGAGGCAGCTCACTTTGGCAGCTGGGAGTGGGCTGCTGGGTGGGGCAAAGGTGGCAGCCATCTGCTGAGTTTGCCCAGGGCAAAAATCTGTCTGAAAGGTCTGGTGCTGAGAGGAGAGGCAGGAGAAGACTTCAGCTGTGGCCACCTCCACTCTGGCTTGGCATATGTGGAGCACTGAATGAGTTGCCCCTCAGGCCTCCACTGGCTGCCTGTTGCCTTCCTCTTACAGAGTGGCTGTGTGTGACTCAGCCTTTCTTTGAAGACGGTGTTCTAGGGTTCTATAAAATATTGTGGTGGTCAGGCACTTCTGAGATGACTTCTCAGCTCCATTACCCTTATATTAAAGCAGGTCATGTGACTGGCCCCATGTGGTGTGGCAACACAGTTCCAATCACGCTCCATCCAAATTCCTGGTCCTCGTCCTCTAACATCTGTCCCGATATCTCTGCTACACTCTGGGGATGTTCAGGTATGATCGGACCTCAAGACTTTCCTATTGATTCTTGGCCTCCAGAATTTCCTCCATGTAGACTCACATTGTAAACTCACAAGCCAAAGCCTTTTTGAGGAAAAGACAAGACTTTTTAGATAAGACAAATTGAAGTCTTGGGCACTGGGGAGATGGAATGAGACCAGAGTCTGGAAGTTGGCTGGGATCCAGAGAGTGTGAGGAAGGGAGGAAAACAGGGTCCACATGGCCATGTGCGCTGGGTGCATGACTCTGGTGCTTCACATCACTACTCTCTGGGTGGTATTCCCTGAAGAGGTACAACAGGGCAGCCTTGGGGAACCACATCTAAGGTCAATAGGGGTGAGGTAGAGCACAGAAGAAGGGGTGTATAGTATTGGGGAGGTAGGACCAAGAGCAGGTTTCACTGTGACTTGGGAAAAACGCAGGGATGTGGAGACCCCTTCAGGCTTGCCTTGTTAAGTTTCTCCTCAGCCTTCTTTTTGATTTCTCTTGTTCTCTGCAAATTCAATCCACTGTTTTGGACATTGTAGACAGTTCTGTGGGTTTTCTTGGGATACCAGTGCCCGTCACCTCTAGAATATTTTAACTGATCTATGAGAATTTGTTGAATCAATATTATGAACAGACAAATGTAGTGGCACACACCTGTAATCTCAGCACTCTGGGAGGCTGAGGCAGGAGGACTGAAAATTCAAGCCAATTTAGCAACTCAGTGAGACCTTGTCTCAAAATTTAAAAATTTTGACTTTTTTTTTTTTTTGGTACCGGGGATTGAACTTGGGTCCTTGCACTTGCACAGCAGGCGGCGAAACCACTGAGCTAAATCCCTGGCCCCTCAAAATTTAAAAATTTTAAAGATGACTGGGGATGTAGTTCAGTGTAAAGGTCCTGGGTTCGATCTCCAGTCCCTCCCCACCTCCAAAAAAAGAAAAATTAAAAACAGCATAACTTCTAGTGTTAACTTTGACTCTTTGCAGAATTTGTGAGTTCGCTGTTTTGATTGCCAACCCAAGTATTCCATGAACTCTTAAGTTACATCTTTAATGGATATGTATTAGAAATGGAGGGGCCGGGGATTTAGCTCAGCGGTTTCACCGCCTGCTGCGCAAGCGCAAGGACCCGAGTTCGATCCCCGCTACCAAAGAAAAAGAAATGGAGTTGACCCTACCCGGGGTTTTTGGAATGTTGACTCTTGTTTAGAACTGGTAATACCACGAACCTTGTCTTGGACAGAGACCTCTTCCAGACTTCTCATAACACACCTTGGCAGATGCAGGCCCTGGGTATCAGCAGAATGACTTGTTGCCATTGAAAGAGCTTGGATGGTTTCCATTATTACACTTCTGTTATTGACTGCTTCCCATAACAAGTACTTCTAATAAATTGAAATATTTTACACTTTGGGTGAAAAGCTGCCTGCATATTTCCCAGACTAAACTGAAAGTAATGAAATCATATACCCACACTGTCACTTGGCCACCCTGATTAATAGCACTCTTAATAAGGCAGTCCACATGGCTGTACTAAAAACAACAAATCTTCAAAGGAAATGGCACTTAGTATATCAAAAAGCTGTAACACAGAAGACCTAGTGAAAGTAGACTCTTGTAAAATGATTCAAGACAAGACAGAATTTAATTCTTTTTCTTGATGCAAAAAAATAGACCTTTTGTATAGTACATTCCCCTGATGTATCCATTTGAATATATTTTAGAAAAAACAATCTCAAGTTGGGTTTCATTGTTTCTCCTTTTGTCATTCTAGTTATTCTTTGTTGTTTAGCTGTCTTCTCCTGCACAGGAGGCAGCACGGGGAAAACTAGGGTGCAAATCATTGGGTAATGCACCATGCTTCCGTGGGCTTTGCCATTCTCCAGGCTAAGTCAGGAACAACGCCGTTAACACACTAAGTCTCTCCATCCTGGGGGACTGGTAGAGATGTTATATTTCAAAGGTAATTTGTAAAATAGATAGTGTGCCTGTGGGTTGTTAAAAGCCTCTTTATTCCATCCTCTTGGTGTTCCTAGCTATTTTCTTTCATCTTGTTCACTAGTTTTCTCCTTCCACGCTACTACCTGCTACAGGTAAGCCTTCTCCCTGCACTTTCACTGACAGTGTTCATTCATTCTTTGAATTTTAATTAACAATTAATTGATTAAAATAGACTGTTCTCACTGTATTTAAGAAATATGATTATTAGGCAAGGGGTTTGAGTAATGTAAAGAGGAACAAAAACACTTGTAGCTAAAATGTGATGAGTTCTTATTACTACATGACAAGTGTGTATGTTTAGGCACTAGGTACCACGGTAACTATTAAAAGGAACTTGTGACCTGTGGGATAGGTAATATATAGGAATGAATTTTCCTTAAGGTAGTTTCAATACAAAGTGTGGGAGTACAAAGAAAGGAAAAATTATAAAAATCTCAGAAGATGAGTGAAAGCCTCACTTAAAATTGAGGTGGCACATGTATATAATCCCAACATTTGCAAAGGTCAGGCAGGAGGATCTCAAATTCAAGGCCAACTGGGGCTACATAGTGAGTCTATGTCTTAGAAAACAAACAAAAATTGAACCTTGAAGAATAGTAATTTTGAGAACAGGGAGAGTGGTTGGGAAAGTATAGGCCATGCTCATCAGTAAATAGTTCAGCTTCCATGGAAAAGTATTTGGTGGCAGTAGAACTACACCCTCATTTGGAGACTTACAAAAAGAAATCCAATTTTTACAAAGTTAGAAGGTGGGCAGATCTCCAGGGAGGAGAGTAATGTAGAAGTCAATGACTTCAAGACTGTCAAAAGGAAGATAGCTGCTCAGATTGGCAGAAAGATCCAGTTGGATGGGATTGAACATTGTCTTTCTGGGGTTGTAAATCTGGAGTCACTGGGTGTATTTGCCAAGCAATTTCAGTAAGTTTACACCCATTTTCATTGGGTTCAAAAGGGAAGTTAAAGAAATGAACTAACAAGTTCTGTTGAAAATCTAGGAATTTAGAAAAAAATTTTTTTTGGTATGAGTCAGTTATACTTATTATTTTTACAAACATAGCCAGAGAAGTGTAATTTCCATTTCTTAGCTGAGCAGTAAATTATTTGTCTTGCATAGAGTGAGCCCTTAGGATTTATTTCTTGATCTTTCAATTGAAATTATCATATTGCTTTCCTCCACTTTAACTTTATTTAAAAGGACGAAACAGTGTGATGTGAGTGTGAGTGCTAAGGGAAATGTTGTAGAATCCAAAGGGTGATAACCTGATTAGTTTTTACTTTGGGCCTCTGACATATACTCCCCATATGTATAATGAGTGGGGCCATTTTCTACCTTCTGAGGTTGTCATGAGTACTAAACTTAGCTAATATTGATACAATCTGGAGAAGTTTGGATAAGAAAGGTGGAGAAAGATAGAAGAGTAGCTAGAAGAAAATGCAGATTCAAGGAGGGCTTTCGTGATGAGTAAAACCTTCAGAGAGGTTTTACTGTGTTTATTGGCAAAGAGGTTACAGGACTTGAAAGGAGCAGAGTCAAGGATAAAGGACAGAGAAAGAATTCTGACAACAGCATCTTGGAGGAAGCAGGAGGAAGGAAATCAAAGGTATGATATGGGGGCTGACCTCAGTTTCAACCTTATAAAGGAGGGAAACCCTTCATCTTCTGTGTGAGGGACTCCACAAAGGAGGCACACCTTCAGAAGTCCCTAAAGAAATATTGACTAGTACCTGGAAAAATAAGGGGATGCAACAAGCATAGACAAGCATAAATAACCAAGCATAAGGCATAAATAAGACAAGCATAAGACAGAAGTCCCTAAAGAAATATTGACTAGGACAAGGTAAAATAAGGGGATGAGACAAACATGGACAAGCATAAATAAGCAAGCATAAGACATAAATAAGACAAGCATAAATAAGGGGATTTTCTTAGAAAGCCCCAATTTCTGCTTTTAGGGATTTCCAAGGTAAAAGAAATATAAAGAAATATTAGAAAAAAATTACCACTAGAGTGCTGATAGTGTCTAAGTTTGTGTGTGTGAGTGCGTTAGGATCGGGGAAGAACATAGGACTGTCCAACTAGATAGAAATGGTCATTTAAGGGAACACTAAAGATGAGTTTTGACAGCTAAGGGGACCCAGTTAATAAAAAGCTTTTTCAAACCAGTCTTAGCAATTTAGATCTCAATCAAGTTTCTAAACAACAGAATTTCATGATCAGGAGCAAAACTTTAGCAAAAGTAGTCTGGCAGCAGTTATTCACTGACCTTCTAGTTCCCAATGCTCATATTTGTCAAATGATATATACTTGCTCTGCATTCCAAATCCTGCCATTATCCTAGGCAGTTTCAACAATTAATGGGAGATTAGCCAATATCCTAATTGCACTGTTCCTAATTAATTCCAATTAGCTTCGTGTTTACTCTCAAAACCACACGCAAGACCTTTGTAATGGTCACAGATATTTACAACGATATTCCCACTACACTACTATGTTTCTACTTTTTTGTCATTTTTAACAAGAGGATCCTCCGTTGAGGATGATGAGAATCATTTTAAATGGTATTACCTAATGCAACCAAGTACCATACGCTGATCCTATAGGAGTATCATTTATCACTTTTTTCTTCAGAAATGACTTTTCTTTTCCTAAATGAGTTCCATTTGTCAAACAATAAGGCCTCTCAGAGAATCCTTCTGCTTCTGAAGAATAGGCTTTTAGTTACCCTCCATGGCCTTTAAATTGACCACTCACCTGCACTTAATACTTGTCCTCAGAACATCAGACTGAGGTCACCGGAAGTGAGGCTGGCCAGTGAAAACTTACACTACTAAAATGCTCAGCATGCTGGGAAAGGTATGTCTTTGCTAAGTTTAGGTAGCAGGAAAGAGATGAGCTGCTTCCTGATTAAAACCAGGATCAGATCTGATTCTTTTTTGTTGTTGTTGTTAAATTCTTTTATTGGCACATTTTAGGTACACAACACAATTACATTTCTCACTGGGAACTTGTACCTTCACATGATGCATCTTGGTTCTTATGTTTTCCCCATTCCTACCCCTCCCTTAACCCCCTCCACCCTTCCCTATTTACAAAGACTTTATTTCCATTATTTCCATTTCTCATCATTTTTCCTTTCTCTTCTTTCCTTTCCCCTGCCCCTCCCACT